>VDFB02007967.1:0-19142 GCA_007258455.2 Sequoia sempervirens | reverse complement strand
AATGTGGTGTAAAATATTTGAAATTATGTCACTTTATGGTGGAGTACTATGGGTTGTTGTGTGGGAGAAAGTAACATACCTTGAGTTATAACATGTGTCCAAGAATTGCGAGTGGCAAATGAAGAGCTGCAAAAAGGATGTATGAGGAATAGTGGAGTTTATTGTTGCATGGGACATGTGCTAGAGTGAATATGTTGTATGATATAAAAGTAAGTGATAGTGGCTATGGGTAGTTGAACAATTAGGTCTCATATAAGTGGTGTGCCTTGAGGATTGTTGTTATAGGTCCCATAAAATTTTGTTGTAGGTCTATAAAAATAAATATTGGTTATCATAATGTGTGCGGTGTGTAATTCCTACTCTAAGATGCAAAAACTAAACTAATGCAACAAGGAAAACATAAGACAAACAATCAGATTAGGCCTAGTTGAATCTAAACAAAAACACATGAAATTGAAACTTTTTACCTTGTTTAGATTGATAGTCTTGGTTGGCCCTTTGATTGCTTGAAATGTATGCTCCTTGGTGGAAAAATAGCTTGAAATGGTGTTCTAAATGATCATGGAGAGATGAGGATTCTAATGATGCAAATGGGTATTTGGATAGATGCAATATGAAGGCTCAAATGATGCAACAATAGTGGATGGAAGGCTTGGATGCTTGAAAGTTACTAAGTGTAGGTGAGTGCTTGATTGCTAGATTGTGTGTGTTGCAAATGAAGACATTTTTCACCATTTTTAGGGGAAGTTCCTCTAAAGGAATGAGTGGTCAAGATTAAGCCAAGGCGGATGAGATCAAGGGCTAGAGTGAGTTAAGAACTCACAAGCCCTCACAAGGTGACATGTGGCAAATGATGTGGGAAGGGAAGGGTGATGTGGAAGTGACATGGAGGTACTAGGTTATACCTTGGGAAGGGACAAGATCTCTTCATAAATGAGGTCCTTGTCCACATGTACATTGAGTGGACATGTGAGGAGTTAAAAATTCCTCACAAATCCTCATGGAGATGGGAGAAGGAATTTAAAATTCTTTAAAATGCCTTGGATAAATAAATGTGAATTAAAAATTCACATGGGGAAGAGGTGCCTTCTCCAAAAGGAGAAAATATTTAATATGGTTGACTTAGGACATATGCCCTAAATGGCATGAAGATTAGGTTGGGTTAATCAGGTGATTAAGGTTGTGCAAATGTTGGGTTAGGTAGGCTAATGAAGGATTGAGGACAAGTGAGAGATTATGGAGGATGTGACCTTAATGATGATTAGGAGTGTGCACATTCTAATCACAGATTAATTAAATTAATCTGGATTAGAGAGGATTATGGAGGATGTGACATGAGGAGAGAGAAAAGGATGAATTAATAATTGGTTTAATTCATTTAGGCTAATGTGACCAAATTAAATAAATTGGGATACTTATTTAACCTGGAGATGAAAGGGGTAAGGTATTTAATTGATTTATTAAATACCTCAGGGGACATTAGGATATAGGGGAATATTAATGAAATAATGAATTATTTAATTAATATGAATCAGGGAAGCAGGACGAAGGAATGCAAGGGTGAGTTTGACCATATGGGAGTGGTGCAAATTCAAGTGTCTACACATAACATGTGCATGCATGTGCATGTGAGAGGTGTTGGATAATGAGTAATTATACCTGGGAAGTATTAGTAGGTGAGTTGTGTGGCTTTTCTGTTGAGACTTCTCATGTATTGCTTGTATTTGTGTTTAGGTGGAAAATAGGGTTCACCAAAATGAATCAACAAGATGATGAACGAATCAGTTTTTCCACACAAAACAAATGCAATTATGAGAGCCAAAAGATGCAAATAACAGTAAAAAATGATAGCTAACTATTGTAGAAAATATGAGGGAATTGTTTAGAGCTCAAAGAGGTATGTACCTTGCTACAAGAAGCCTATTTTTAGGGCACAAAGGACTCATTCACCTTTCATGGTGAATGGGTCCTTGCTAGGATTTTTGAAACTGAGATCTAGGTTATTTTCCTTGATATTTGCACTCTTGAATTCCTAGTTGTTAGCTCACAAAAACTTATACTTAATTTTGTAGCTTCAATTATCCATTCTTGCATTTTAAATGACAACTTTGACAATTTTGTTCTAAACTTGCTCTCCACTTGATCTTAAACTTGTTAATCTACAAACACACATTCAAGGAGAGAAAAACTTGTTGATTATTAGTGAATAGGGGTTTTCCTAAGTCAAACCCCTTGTAGGTAATTAAACCAAGTGATGAAATAAGGAAATTGAAGCATGAAACATGAAATGATGCAATGTAGATACCTTGGATGTTGTCTTGCAATATAGATCTGCAATCTAACATATAGCGGCCATGAAAAATGTAGATCTTGATCCTTGAATATGGTGTGAAACAATACTTGCAAGTAGATCTTCAATGCTACACTCACAATCTTAGCTCAACAACATGCATGAATGCAATAAACCCTTGACATGATGATATGATCTAGAATTACTATAATAAAAACTTGATAATATACCTTGAAATGCCTTTGAAAATTCTCTTGAAGTTCTCTACAATGCTCTCTTGAAATTTCTAGAATGCTTCATAAACTTGCTAGGTGGAACAAGGTGAATTAACCCCTTATTTATACTAAATTAGGAGATTAACCCCAAAATACAAACAATTCAAGCCAACACCAGATATGGAGATAAACATTATTAGATTCCTACCACAATAAAATTCAAAAAGGGGGTCCTCATTAAGGGAGGACCCATTTGCCACCTAGGGCGAATGGGTTCTGGCTCAATTTTCTAGGACCTAACTTTAGGGGATGGAAAAAACCACTAAAAACCCATTTAGAATCAACTGATAAAGGGGGGTCCTATAGAGGGAGGACCCATTTTCCACCTAGGGTAAATGGGTCCTAGCACCAACTTCTAGGATCCTAATTTTTCCCAATTAATTGTTATGAAATTTGAATTGTGGGTGTCAGGATAGATCCTTGAGAGGTGTCATAAATGAGGCTTAAATTTGAATTAAAGGGGCTAATTAACTCCAATTAACCACAATTAATTAAAAATACCCTAGATAAATGTGAAAATGTTTTAAAACATTTTACAACACCTAAATAGGGTACACATTAGGTACATTTCATTAAAACGAACCCATTAGGCTTAATTCATTAAATAAACCTTACAAAAGTGTGAAAATGTGTTACAACACTTTTGAAAAAGATAATTTAAGGTAAATTTTAATTAAATAAGGACCCTAGAATGATGTGAATGTGTACAAAACATTACAACACTATTCCAAGATACAATTATTTCAAATTTATGTCAATTATCCAAATTAAGTGTGAAAAAGGATTACTTTTTTTGACACTACATTTTTCCCCCACTTTAGTGAGAGTTTTCCCCCCATGAAAAACTCACACTAAAGTAGACATTCAAGATGCTTAAGTATGTAGCAATAAGAAAGATACATAACCATATCCTATTAATGGACAATAAAGAAAAACAAAAGGATCAAGCACAACCTCTCCAATGTGATGTGGAACAGGTTTATTTGTCCAAGAAAAAGGATCAAGCTCCGATGGTCCAAAGCGATGTGGAACACATCTAGGATATTTTTCCATAACATATGTTTCTCACTTTGGGGTAGTGGAACCTCATTCTATCCACTAGGTGAGTTATCCCAATGAAGTGGCAAATGAGAGAATCATATAAGCCTCCAATACCATATTGAAGTTATCCTCCTGACAACATCGGTAAGGCACCATAATGTAATGATTTTGTAAATGCTTTTATAATGTAAAATTTTGTTAAAGGGGATTTTTCTTTGTACATGTAAAGGTCTTATTCTTAGGGAGAATTGTGCCTAATGTCTCCAAGAGAGGACAAGTCAAGGTGTCATATCGTCACTCATGGGATGCCTCATTCACATAATGCCATAAAGGTAGATCATACACTCTTGGATGTCATCAAACCCAATGACACCACCAAGAAGAGGACACATCAAAAGAAAAAAGAAGAATCACACCATGAAATTTTGTCAAAAGATGTCATCAATGTATGCCCCCACTTTACAGTGGTTGGTACACCATTACTATGAGCAACTGCTTTGAAGTAGCCAAATGTTTTTCCTAAGACATGAGAGATTTCCTCGAAAAACCCTATGCCAAGTCATATTTTTATGATATAAGTTGCATCATGAAATAGGAAGGAAGGGTTGCCCCCACAAGTACAAAAGAGATCTATGGATTTAGGGTCAGTATGTTTGTGCTACAATTTTTTCATAGAGAATGGAATTGATATCATTCCCCAAATACTCATATAATTGGAAGAATGACACAAAAAGAGCGAAAACAAAGGAAAAACCTTTTGGGTCAACATGGAAGAGACCTAAATATCTTGATGCCTTGTGTCATCCCCAAAAGGAAAAAACAAGACAAATGAAAAAAATAAAGAAAAATATTTTGTGTCAACATGGAAGAGACATGAATGTCTCAACACCTTGCATCATCCCCAAAAGGAAAACAAAAGACAAAAGAAAAATTATTACGACATATCGAAGAATGAAAGATACATATAGAGGAATGTACAAAGAGAGAGAAGTACATCAAATGTGTTGGTGTAAATAAAGTCTTGTACCTAGTTAATTCATTACTAGGGGACTTATTTACACATATTAAGTTTACTTAGGTCATAGGAAGGAATCTTTCTAGAAGATGTTAGTTGTCATTAGTTATCTTATCTTTTGAAAACTACTACATGTGAATCTAGGTAATTGTGATTAGTTGTCTCATGTCATATGATTAGAAACTTATCATAATCCCATGTAATCTTGCATCTAACCTTGGCTATATAACCAAGGGGTCTCTCTCATTGTAAAATGATTTCATATCATTTGAAATTGAATACAGTTTATTCTTGTCATCTCTCTCTTTTGTGCTTTCCATTTGGTCTCAAGATCTTGGCATCCATAGCCAATTCTAACATGGTATCAAAGCTATATCTTAGTTCTAACATGGTATCAGAGTGGGTTGGGTGCCATTGGAGAGTCTTTTTCTAAAGAGAGATACCATATTTGGGGGTGTTCCATTTTTGGCTCTTTATTGTAGGTTCATATTAGAGCTTGTTGGTGCAAATATAAGCTCACCATCGTGATCCCTCGAAGGTTCGAAAGTTGATTTTTCCTTTTGTTTCGTCCAAATTAGACATTCAAGGCCAAATCTATGAGGGTTTGAAGCTGAAGTGTGGTTGCCAGATCTAGAAGGTAGTTGCAATTTTGAAGCATTTTGGGTCAAATCTAACCTTGCCATTGAGTCTAGAAGGGCCAAACCTTAAGATCAACCGGCCAAATCATCCAAATCGTGAAAGCGCTTGTCCTGAGGAAAAAATTTTTCCAAGGAGTCAGACGCCCCTGTCATCATAAATGCCATGGCACGATTTCGTAAAATAAAATATTTTATTTGGTTTTAAATATTTTCTAAAAAATTCTTGTATAAAAAATTATATCATTGAAATATATTTTGAAAAGTTTTCATTATGTAAATTTTATTGAAAAAATAATTAAAAAAAAATTTTTGTGGACGCCGCCATGGTACACGCATTCACAAAGGTACCATATGTGCCTATACTTTTGTAAGAACCGGACGCTACTTGACGCTCGAAAGTAACTCCATGGGGCTACCATCCCATGGTCTAATTTCTCCTCCATTGGTGGCCGACAAGGTCAATACCGACGGACCTAAAAAGTGGCTGAGAAATTTAATTCAGTGGCTGAAAATTTCAATTCCAACAAGATTTCAATAGCCGAGCATATTCTTTTTGAATATTCCCACAAGGACTGTCAAGCCTATGACTTTCATATAGATGTCAAATTCAAGTATCTACACATCAAATATTTTGCAAAATAAGTGTATATTCTTTTTGATGGCTCAAAGGACATCAAATTTACTCCAATTGTTAGTTGATGTCAAAGATCCTAAAAATTTTTTTTGCCCCTCACCATTGGGCTTTTAATTTTTCAAATTCAACTTTGAAGCCCCATATCTCACTCACTTTGACTCGCTTTGGAGCAATTTTTTTTTATTTTGGCTAATTTTTTTGTTCTCTTTGCATTGGTGCAATCAGCTTTTGGTTTTGGTTCCTGGTTTTTCCAGAAATTACAGATTCTCATAGGTGTTGCTACTTCGTCCTCATTTTGAGAACTTCGGGAGCTCATATCTTGCTCCTACGATAACATTTTTGGGTGCAATTTTTTTGAAAGTGCATGATTTTTTGTGTACTTCTCATTGGTATGATCAGATTGATCTCATTTTGTACCAAAAATTGTACTTTATTTTGTGGCCTATTTTGGCATCTACATGTACCAAGATCAAAGACCACTTCATTGTTTTGGTAAGTGGCAACTGTAAATGCACTACATATAAAGTGCCAAATAAGATATTGCTTGGGGGGTAATCTTGCAGTGATTGCTTGCATTATTTTGCTTGGTTTGTGTTCTTGCAATGGGGAGATCTCAAATTGAACCCCTAAATCCACATAATTATGCTACATGGAGAAAATTAGTATGGAACTATCTCATGATGAAAGGTCTAATAGGTCATCTAAAGGACACCATTCAAAAACCTACTGATGTTAAAGAATTGGCAAGGTGGGAGATTGATCATGAGAAAACACTTGGATGCATATGTTCATTAGTCTCATTTGATTTGCAATTTCATATTGAATCATGCAATACACCTAAAGAGGCATGGGAGACTTGAAAAATTGTATGGTAAAATAGATAAGATTAGGGGTTATTAGATTGATAATGATTTGATGAATCTTGATCCTAAAATTTTTGACCACATCCAAGACTACATCTCCAAAATCAAGCAACTAAGAACACAATTGAAAGAATGCACTATTGAAAAAGAGGATTTACAGTTGATTCTGAATGTGTTATCCAAGCTTGGTCCTGAGTATTCAGTATTTGTTTCTGGCTTTCATACCCATCGACTTTCTATGCAAGCATCATATGTTGATCCTAAGTTTGATGACTTTGCAAATCTCCTAATCCAAGAGGAAGCTAAGCTAATGAACATGGGTCTAATAAATTCTTCCAAGCCACAAGCATTGGTGGCTAATGAGTCTAAGGTATAGAAAGAATTAGGGAATCTTGATAAGAAGCAAAAGAAGAAAAAGAACAAGCCACATAAAGAATCAGAATCCTCATCATCAAAAGGAGAAAAATCAAAGAAGGAGAGACCTTTTTGTGCATATTCCAAGAAGGATGGACATGAAGAACATTATTGTTATAAGAAGGATATTTATTTGTTTAAAAATCTTCTCAAAAGGAATCACATTGATTTTCCTTCTAGAATGTATGAATCTTCTCCTTCTACTTCAAAATAGTCTAAAAAGGACAAAGGTCAAGCATCTACATCAAGATATAAAGGACAAGCTCTTTGTGCTCTTTCAGGTCCAGGATCAGGGAGATGGCTTCTAGATTCAGAAGCATCTCATCATATGGCATCTTTATAGACTATCTTCTCTTCATTTTAGCCTTGTACTATGTCTCCTATCTTGATGGGAAACAATACATACATGAGTGTAATAGGGAAGGGATCTATTAGTTTTTGGGAAAACATTTTTCAGGATGTCTTGTGCGTTCCTCATTTGATGAAAAATCTTGTTTCCATATAGCAGATTACACATGGTGGAGATGGGAGAACTATGGAGTTCACTCCTGATTCAGTTATCATTCGAGACTTGGAGACTCGAGAGATCATTGCTACTGGGGTGGTTGATCATTCATCTCAGTTGTATACCTTTGCATAGTTTGCTTTTGATGGTGACATTGTTCCTATGACTGCTGATCATATGAACCATGGTTCAGAGGAGACAATTGGCTTCTTGAAATTGGGAGTTCTCACATCAGATCCAATTCTTGAGTCATGCATTTCATCTTCTCCATCTACTGTTGCAGTTGATAATGCTTGTGATTCAATAGTTTTGTCTCCTAGTGATTCAGTGTAACATGACATACATAGTATTCCAGATATGGCTACTTTGGATGACTTCTTGACAGGTATTTCAAACTTGTTTGTGGAGTCTCATCTTGCAGATTTGGGGGACATCATCGATGATATTCATCTCCTCTTTGATGAAGATGCTCCTTTCTCTGCCAGAGAACACCCGGCCCTCTGTTCGGTCTCTCTACATGATCATTCTTGCGCATTGGCATGACTGTGGATACTTTTGAATAGCATTTGGAGGAGGCTTATTTTCTTTAGAGGGGATATATTTCTCTTTGGGTCATGTTCTCCATTCATCTCTACTAGATTATGGATCATCCTCTTCAATAGTGTGGCCTAGAATTCCTATTTGGAGCATGTCAACTTTTGACATTGACATGGAGACCCTTGAGCATGCTTCAAAGACATCACAAATCATCTATCTTCCCACATCCCGTGAGATACATCCACATGGTTTGTTTCTTCCTAAGGGGAGTAATGTTGTTCGCTGCAGATTGGATCATCTTCAACATTCAATGTCGAGTTTCTACCATCATTGCAGGAGACTTAACATTGAGGGGGGGCTGCCTTGTATCTCTTCTTCTTCTCACTTATGGGGGGGTCTTTTTCCTCACATAGGGTTTTGGATTTCTCATTCTTCATTGAGAGAATTTCATTTTTTGTATTTCATCTCTCTTTTGGGGAGGAGTTTTGTCCCACTAGGTTTTCTCCTTTTCTCCATTTGTGAGAGATTTCATTTGTATTGTACATGGGTACCTAACATGGCCTAGTAGCCGACCCATATTTGCATCTTTGTGTCATTTACATAATAATCTACTCCTCCCTAAGTTGCACTTAAGGGGGGGTGTTGGTGTAAATAAAGTCTTGTACCTAGTTAATTCATTACTAGGGGACTTATTTACATATGTTAAGTTTACTTAGGTCATAGGAAGGAATCTTTCTAGAAGATGTTAGTTGTAATTAGTTGTTATCTTATCTTTTTACAACTACTACATGTGAACCTAGGTAATTGTGATTAGTTTTCTCATGTCATATGATTAAGACACTTGTCATAATCCTATGACATCTTGCATCTCATCTTGGCTATATAACCAAGGGGTCTCTCTCATTGTAAAATGATCTCATATCATTTGACATTGATTACAAATTATTCTTATCATCTCTCTCTTTTGTGCTTTCCATTTGGTCTCAAGATCTTGGCATCCATAACCAATTCTAACATGGTATCAGAGCTATATCTTAGTTCTAACAAAATGAAACAACAGAGGGGATCACATTACACAAATGCAATCACACAAAAGAAAAAGAAATAATGCAAAAGACTAGTAAGGATCATGCGATTCAACCTAAAGTAGGTCATTTGCATCCCAATCTCAATCGATATAAACGAAAGGTGAACAAATAGCCAAAGGGACAATAGAAAGTGCCGAAATAGGAGAAGCAACAAGTTCAACACTCTTTTTAGGAGATATGCCATTTAAGTTCATAGAAGAAGAAAACAATATATTCAACTCATCATTCACTTGTTCATCAATTTTTGCTATGTCAATGTCACCATCTAGATTTATCACAATGGGAGGTCGAATAACAATGTCATGCAATGTTCTTGTTTATGTTCAGTGAAGATATCAGATCATCATGCTTTGATTCAAGTAAGTTTGGATTCTGATTTTCTGTGTTGTTCTTGTCTTCTTGAGTTTGTAATTTACAAGCAATAGCATGTCGCCTACGCTTACGCTCTCTAGCACTTCAATTTATTTTTAGTCTATTGTCAATTTGTGTTTGTGTAAGAGCGGGTTTGTCAATCATAGGTTCCTTCTCTTCTTTAGGAGAAATAGAAGAAACCACAGTAGGTTGTTCAACTACTTTCTATTTGGGTTTATAAACTTTTTTTTGCTCTAGGAGGGACAACGTGATTGTTTGTGTTATCTCGCGGTCTCTTGTAGGAAATTGTAGAAGGCTTTTATATAGGTTGTTCTTGTATGTTTGGAAGTGATTTTGGTTCAATCATTGCTTCATCAAGGATAAGTGTTTCATTTATAGGTTGAGGCATGTGTCAAAGGGATAATTCTACTACTTTCTTTGCCTTGAACTTTTGATATGATTTGAAAAAGAAATCCTCACGAGGCTTTATAGGTTCCATAGGTTAGGGCCAAAATAAATTTAATGAAAAATTTCCTCGCGTTGATGCATGATTAAATCCACTATGGTGCACAGTAAAAATATCATTTCCAAATGGAAACTTTACACATTTATGTACAATTGTAGGGACAAAATTCATGGAGTGAAGCCATGGATATCCGAGCTTCACATGAAATTCGTCTGATTACAAAATGATGGAAAATGAGACAGTTAATGTTTCTAGCCCCACTTTAAAGGGAGATTTATCGAGCCTATCATAGGGAAAGAAAATCCATTATGTTTCTTCATCCATGCTTTCAATTTGTCATATGAATTTTGATATAGTTCATGCACATATAAGAATTCTTCTGTGATCACATTCTCTCCACAGACGAGATCGATCAATATCCCATTAGTGGGCTTATCATTAATTCATCCAAATATGTAAAGAGGACCATCAAGTGCATGTTTAAGTATATCATTTTGTAAGAAAGCAATGCCAAGAGGCTTTTTAGTTGAGCCCTTACAAGATCTAGCTTTGATAAATGCTACCACTTTCTTTGCATTATGTTTTTTAATAGTATCCATAGGACTAGTTTCTGTAGGAGTTTGTTCTATGTTATCATCTTCTATGTCAACATTCATCACATCATTCTTAGTTTCACTAACTTTAGCAAAAAAAATAGTATGTTTAGGCATTGGATTTGTGAAGATTTGTAAATTTTGATTAGGAGGGGCTATAGACTTATTATCTTGATTATTCATGCCTCCAATTAGTAAATGATTAGAATCAATAAGGTCTTGCACAAGATGTTTAAGACGCTTATAGTATTTTGTACCATACCCATTTTGTTGATGGTAATGGCAATAAGCATTTTTTAGAAGCCTTTAGGAAATGGTATATTAGGGTTACATTCTCTAATAGGAGGTAAGGTAAGAATTTTCTTGTCAATGAGCTGCAACATGATATTATCAAGGGTATCGGGTAAATGAGTAAATTCTCTCTCTTTTTCCCCAAAAGGAGTTGTCGTCTTGATAGTCGCCACTTGATTATTAGTATGCTGACTTGTTTGAGGGGAATTCAGTTGTAAAAATCCCTTACTCTACTTCTTGAAAGGTTGATAATTGTTTTGAGTGGTGGATTTAGACTTTTTAGGATGACTAGGGGATTTTTGACATCATGACTGCGAGTGGAATTTTGATAATCACAAATGGTTGTACATAATTGTGTGAAGGATGGAAATATCAACATTTAAAGTTTTCTTTGGAGTTTAACTTATAAGTTGACAATGAAAATTCATTGAAGGTCAACATTAGGGATCTTAATGTTCACTTGTGAATAAAGTGTTTGATATCTTCCTATGAAATCAATTACTTTCTCATTTGCTTTTTGTTTGGATATCGTTAAATCCACAAGAGTCATCTTAGGACCCATGTGAATATGGAAGTGGTTGTAGAAGGCATCAATAATTTCATTGAATGAACCAATTGAATTGTTTGGCAAGGAGGAGAACCATTCTGAAGCGGTATCCTTTAAGGATCTAAGAAATCACTTAGCCAAAATTTTATTCTCAAAGATGAAATCACTACACAAGGCCATAAAAGCAGAAACATGGCTGATAGGATCTCCTTTCCCACCATATTTCTTAAAGCGAGGGACTTCTATACCTTGTGAATTTTTTTCTCTTAATATGTTGAAGGAAAATGAGGTTGACTTGATGTACTACAAAGGTTGACTATTGTTGTTTTGTTGTAATGTTGCCACTTTTTGTTCAAGGGATGTCATAGTCTGAAAAAGTGAGTTAATGAGAGGGTCATTTTGGTTGTAAGGTTCGGGGGAATAAGGTGTTGTAGTGTATGTATGTAGAGGACTAGTGAATTGTAGGTTGGTGGAGTTTGATTGTTGAGGAATTATTGTATTTGAAGGCACAAAGGTGGAAGGAATTTCTGCAGGAATATCTATGGCAGTGTACATAGTGCTAGTGGGTGTAAATGTTGTGGTTGGTTCAATGGTTGTTGTAGGTTGAAAGGTTGTTGTAGGTTGGAAATGTTGTTGTGGGTTGGAATGTTGTTGTGGGTTGTGTACTAGTATATGTAGGGATGGACATTGGTATTGTGGAGGATGGAATTGGAATTCCACCTTGACTTAGGGTAGATCCCAAAGCTTGAGTGGAATTAGGGATGGTAGGGATAGTGTTGGTAAGATTAATAACATTGGTTGTAGGGGGTGAAGTCATGGGTAATGAAGTATGCAAACTATGATCCATGGAGGGTTGATTCTCAACACTATCAGAAAGAGAGTTAGAAAACCCAAGATCCACAGTGAGTGGGATATCACAAGATGACATGAGCCTTGAACTACATCTTATAATAGTATTGTGAATAGGACACCAAGTTGTAAAGCTCATACAAGTTTTAAAAACCTAGTGTGCAAACCATAAAATGGAAAAGAAGCAATACACAACCTAGAATGAAATGAAACTTTTAGATTCTAAACAATGCAATTGACTGATTACACAATGCAATAGACTGAAAATGAATTTTTTGAATGCAATTTTGAATTTTTAATAATGCATTGAAATGAAGCAATTTAAGCTAAATGAAATGAAATTGATGAAACAAAAAATTAGGAAACTGAAACAGAATAGTAATAGCACCAAACAAAAGCTAAAAACTGAGATTTTAATGTCCAAAGAGTGTAAATCAATAGCTAACAAGGACTCATTCACTAGTAAGTGTGAATGGGTCTTGGTTAGGTTTTTCTGAGATGTTTTAGTGGATTTCAGAGTGATTTTTAATTCCTTTTCACATGCCAAAAGATGCAGGTTTGACCTAATCAGGGACTCATTAACCAATAAGGGTGAATGGGTCCTAGTTAGGTATTTTAAAACTATTTTTTAATGATTTGTAAGCTTTCAGTAGTATCTTTTAGTTTTAAGTCTAAGATAGTGAGTTTCAATTTCAGTTTTTTCAAAATTGTAATGTGAAAATGCAATGAAAAGGTGAATGCAAGAACCTATGTTGAAATGCAAATAAATGAGGTCTAAATGAGATGCATAATGATTGATTTATTTTTATATATTTCATATTTAGAGAGATGCAAAACAATGCAAATCTAAACCCTAAATGAGATGTAATTGTAAATGCAATGCAAGAAACCCTAAATGAGATCTTTACTCAATGTAGGATGTAAAAGAATGCAATCTCTAACCCTAGGATGTAATGAAAGACTTCAAAATAAAAAAAATTGTAATATTCAATATGTCAAGTTCACCATTAATGTTTAGGTGAAAAATAGGGTTCACCAAAATGAATCAACAAGATGATGAACCACTAAGTTTTTTCACACAAAACACATGCAATTATGAGAGCCAAAAGATGCAAATAACAATCAGAAATGGTACCTAACTATTATAGAAAATATGAGGGAAGTTTTTAGAGCTCAAAGAGGTGTCTACCTTGCTGCAAGAAGCCTATTTTTAGGGCACAAAGTACTCATTCGCATTTAGTGGAGAATGGGTCCTTGTTAGGGTTTCTAAAGCTGAGATCTAGGTTATTTTCCTTGATTTCTACACTCTCAGATTCTTGGTTGTTAGCTCACAAAAACCTGTAATTAATTCTCTAGCTTCAATTGTTCGTTCTTTTACTTTAAATGACAACTTTTGCAACTTGACAACTTTGGCAATTTTTCTCTAAACTTGCTCTCCACTTGATCTTCAACCTATTAATCTACAAAAACAAATTCAGTGAGAGAAAAAATTGTTGATTTTTAGTGAAAATGCTTTTTCCTAAGTCAAACCCCTTGTAGGTAATTAAACAAAGTGATGAAATAAAGAAATTGAAGCATGAAACATGAAATGATGCAATGTAGATACCTTGGATGTTGTATTGTAATGTAAATCGACAATCTAACATGTAGTAGCCATGAAGAATGTAGATCTTGATCCTTGAATATGATGTGAAACAATGCTTGCAAGTAGATCTTCAATGTTACACTCACAATCTTAGTTCAACAACATGCATGAATGCACTAAACCCTTGACATGGTGATATGATCTTGACTTGCTGCAATAAACACTTGATAATCTGCCTTGATATGCCTTCGAAAATACTCTTGAAGTGCTCTATAATGCTCTCTTGAAATTTCTTGAATGCTTCATAAACTTGCTAGGTGAAACAAGGTGAATTAACCCCTTATTTATACTAAATTAGGAGATTAACCTCGAAATTCAAACAATTCAAGCCGACACCAAATATAGAGATAAACATTATTAGATTTTCTCCACAATGAAATTCAAAAAGGGGGTCCTCATTAAGGGAGGCCCCATTCGTAACCTAGGGCAAATGGGTCTTGGCTCAATTTTTGAGGACCTAACCTCAGGGGATGGAAAGATCACTAAAAACCCATTTAGAATCAACTGATAAAAGGGGGTCCTATATAGGGAGGACCCATTTGCCACTTATGGAAAATGGGTCCTAGCACCAATATTTTCTCCAATTAATTTTTATGAAATTTGAATTGTGGGTGTCAGGATAGATCCTTGAGAGGTGTCATAAATGAGGCTTAAATTTGAATTAAAGGGGATAATTAACTACAATTAACCACAATTAATTAAAAGGACCCTAGATAAATGTGAGAGTGTGTTACAACACTTCACAAAACCTAAATAGGGTACACATTAGGTACATTTCATTTAAAGGGGACCATTAGTCTTAATTCATTAAATAAACCCTATAAAAGTATGAAAGTTTGTTATAACACTTTACAACACTTTTGCAAAGGAGAATTTAAGGTAAATTTTAATTAAATAAGACCCTAGAATGATGTGAATGTGTACAACACTATTCCAAGATATAATTAATTCAAATTTATGTGAATTATCCAAATTAAGTGTGAAAGAGGATTACTTTTTTTGACACTACAATTTAGAAATGGATCATGTAACTTCCTCTTATAGTCTTTATATCGAGAGTCATAAAGAAAGGCCCAATCACCTGTGTTGAACTATTTAGTCCTTCTGAATTAATCATGTCATCACATCCTTTGTTTTTGTATTTTATTTCAGTAAGATGAATTTCCTCTATTTGTATTTCATCCAAGGCAATAATATTATGCAATGTTTCTTTTTGTGTTGCAAATTATACATTCCTAGTTGTATTTTTTTATAGTCTTATATTCAAACTCAATGGGGAGGATAGCCTGCTTTCCATACACCAATTCATATGGTGTGAAGCCTGTTGTAGTTGTCTAGGTTTTCTTATAAGCTCAAACTGCTTCAAGTAACCTTGCTGCCAAGTCCTTCTAGTTATTATAGTTGCACCTTGTTGACCTCATTTTGAACAATGTAGTAACTTCAAATATGCATTTTGTGACCTTATTTCACAATAATAGTTTATGGTAAGCCCTTACTAAACATTTTTCATCATTATTAGATGGTGATTACACTTGTTAGGGTATTTTGCTAGGAGACATGCGCTAACCATCCATACTTCCTTATTTATGAGTAACATTATGTATGTGCAATGTTGCAAATCATTACATGCAACATCAATTTTTATACATGCTTACTACTTAGTTTCCAAAAATTGTGGCCTTTAATGTGTTTTTCCAAAGTAAGATCATGAGCATTAGGTAGGTATCAAAGTTCCTTTTAATAAAGTGGCTCTAGATTTTTTATTAATACATTACTATTTTCATTATTTTTAAATAATTTTAATTTTATAAAATTATACTAAAAATAAATAATTAAAATTTATAATTATTTTAAAATATTTTTTATTCAATTAAAATTTATTTACAAGAGGGAGGGTTTATGAACAAGGATCAAGAATAGGGACTACCTTCCTCTCCCTGGAAACATTTGTTAAGAAAGTTATAATTGGATGGAAACTAGTATCATATTTTTAATACATTTATCTAAAAGACATCAAGATATACTCATCTTGAGGTACCTACATTAAATTTGTTATAGTATAAATATGCACCTAAAGATTGTTAGATTTGGTTGTGAAATCACCCAAGATCAAAATGATTGAAGGAAAGCAAGCAAAGAGATCTAGAGATGAATAAATTCGGCACTCCCTTAGCACTAAACTAGCATTCCATATTACTAGCCAAGGGGAGGGGTGAGTGTTGTTTATATAGCAAAATAATGACAAATAATTCCAAGAGGATTAATAACTTCCAAGTGCCCATAATAGGTGGGAGTTTTACCTACTTGATAAATTCCGGATTACATGGTTATGCCTACTTAGGTAAAGACAAGAAATGGTTATGAGAGGTGGCATAATAATCCAAAGAGGGTGTAAGACTCAACTACCCAAAGGTGGGTGTGAGTGACACATGTGATTGATGGATTATGCCACATGTCCTCATCCTAACCATTCTAATATAACCTAAGCAATCTTAATAATGTGTGTAGGAAAATAAATATTCCCTAACATAAGGAAAATAAAAAACCTACACTAACAAAGATAATTATTTATAACATCTTTTAAATAGATGTATTTTAAGATAACTATGCTAGTTGAGAATATATATTATCATTTATTACTTCATCATTGGCATATGTTATAAATTAAGTTACACTAAAATTTGTGTAATTGTGTGTATTCTTTTTATTAACTTAGATTAATATAATTAAAATATTCTTTTACAATATGTATATGAATATCATTTTTAAATTTCTCTTAAAACTACTATACACATGCATAGACATATAAATAGATAAGAAGAGATATATAAATATTAATTTTAAATTTTAGTTAAGACCTATTTTATTTTAGACAATATTTACTTTATTTATTATTTATTAAAGAACTATTTAATTTTTCAATAGTATTTAAAAAATCATAAAATTATGCACAATTTTTTAAAAGTTAAATGAATAAATTATTTTCTGACTATAAATAAATAAGTAAATAGATAAGACAAAAATATAGAGATTATTTATTTTAATATTTACTTAAGAAATATTTTATTTATTTATTTTCCTGAATAAAGATAGTAGAAAACACTTCAATACTTCCTCAAATATATGCATGGTGCATAGGGTGAATTGGTAGCCAAATTTGATGACGACTAATCCAATAAGGAGGTTATGAGTGAGCATGCAACACTAACACTCAACCACTTAAGCTAGCTCACTAAGCTTAGAATAATTTTATTTTAGACATTATTTTTTTAATTGAAGAGCTATTTTATTTTTAATAGTTTTTTAGAAATTAAATAAAAATAAATCATTTAGTTTAACTTCTATTTCAATAGCTCTTTTATTTTTTCATGGAAATAAAATAAATAATACACAAATAATTATAAAATAGTTAATGAAAGATAGTTCAAACATAGTAATTTGAATATATTTTGTTTCACTCAACAATTATTTGTAGCGGTTTCTCTATGTAATAAAGGGTTATTAATATTTTGTTTATTATTAAATGGTATAATTGATATTATGTTTATTATTAACGATTAATAATTTCACATAAAAATGACTATGAAATTTAAGTTAAGGGGATTTTATTAACACATTCACACCATTACAATTTTCCCCTTACTACCATTATAGTTACACCTCTTGATGTAATTAGAGGAAGTGAATAAGATTGTTGAAACTAAAAAAAATCTAGAAGTATCATTGATTTGTCAATAGGCATAAATTTTTAGGGCATAATGGGAGAATAATTTTGAATGTTTCATTTAGTTCTCCATATGTGTAATTTTTTGTAGTTGTATAATATTCATATTAAAAATAAAAATTTTGACCAATCTTTTCAAAAGTAGAGCATGAAATGTGGCTTTAATGCCTTGGAAAGATAGATTTCATGAGTATACCATTTATTGTATTATATGAGCACATCTTATTATAGTTTTTGATATTGATAAAAAAAGGGGATTTGAAAGGGCCCAAACCCTTGTACAATAGAACAACCAATAGGAAAATTGAATAAGTACCATGAGATAGGAGGCAAACCAACCAACCCAAAAAATGAATTAGTGTGAGATACAACTATAGCCAAGCTACCAAGCATAATAATAATTAAAAATAAGAAAATAATTGGGTGCCCTGGGATCCAACCTAGATAATTCCAAACCTAACCCTATTCAATATTCACATTTTTATCTAGTATGAGATTGGGAGATAAATTTGGGAAGACCATTATTTTTCCTTCATACAACAGTCTAGGAAATATTCTCATCAAAGTCTACAAGACAAGGAGGAGAGGTGGTAATCCTCCACAAAGGGCCTATCTATGTGTTTGCTAGGAACTAAGAAATGTCAAGGGAGAGAAGCCATATTTTGAATGAATAGCTCATGAATAGGTATATAGGAAATCTAGGAATGTTATAATTTGTAAGAGAGGGGGACCAACCACGTTCAAGGCCCTAGGTCACGGAGAGCCAAGAGTGGAAGGCTTCCCTAACTTACCTCAACTTAAAGGGGTGTTAGGAAATGTGAGACGAGAATGATGAGGACTATAAGGTCCTTAAATCACTCTACAGACCTGAAACACAGAATGGTGCTAGGTGAGCCAATTTTTTAGGTTTAACACTGTGCCTCAAGAAGCTCTCTACTTGAGGATGAAAGTGTGGTTCTAGGATAAAAACACAATGCATTGGCGTCTCTCAGGTGTGTTGGCATTTGTATGATTAGAGGACTAAAGAGACAAGGTTAAACACTGGAAAATGGACTAACAACCTAGCTAGTGGTTTTTAGGAGAACAAAATAACACTATGAAATACGAAATGTATAGACAAATGTGATAAAGTAAGTATATTAATGCTTGGGTGACAAGAATGAACTCACAGAAAATCTTGTTCACCAACTAGCTCCAAATAACACGTCCACCTACACACAATGAAGATGAAAATTGTTGGGTGGTTGTATAGGAGCCTGCCTCAGTCAAACCCTCATTTAGGTGTTTCCACCTCCATGGACAATCAAGATAGTGATAATGGAGAAATATATGATAAAGAAAGAAATGAAGTAAAGAACAAAAAAACACTACAAAAA
>VDFB02007966.1:0-58452 GCA_007258455.2 Sequoia sempervirens | reverse complement strand
TGCAATCTAAACCAAACTTTGATATGTGGAAATATGATTATGATATGATGATGTTTGTATGGATGAATGTGTGAACATGTATGAAATTTAGTATGGATCTATGTTTAATTCATGGTTGTTAATGGTGTGTATGCTTTAAATGAAAGTAACTCCTTGCAGCTAGAAGTATTGCAACCCATAGCAACTAGAGAACTCAACCCACAACCAAAGGATTCTAGGTAGATTACAGGGGATATTCCAAGAACACTGGAAATGTGATAGTTATAGAAATGATGGAAGTGATCATTAAAGAGGTCAATTGTGAGTCATTAGAGCATTCAATAAAATGATGGAAAGAAGAATAAGTTTGTGGTGATCAGGAAACTAATGTGACTGTTTGCACATAACACGTCTCTATCATACCATTAAGGAAAAGTTTCAATCTATTTTTTTTCTTCTATCTTTTTTGGTTATGGTTTTAGTTGCAAATAATTTGTCTCTCTCTCTCTCTCTCTATTTTGAAGGAGAGTGGACATCTGCATTTAATTCTTGCTTTCATCCTTATGCAAATAAACCTCCTCTTGAACCTATATAGTTGGATTGGTGGTTGAGGAGTAGATCTAATTAGATGTGATATGTTTTGATAGATATAGTTTTGTTACATAGATAACACCTCTTTGTTAGTTTTCTATTATGCACTCATGAATGAGAAATTTGTGAAGATTATTTTCATATTGTAGAGTTCAATTATATGTAATAAAGATGTTCCAATTTACTATTATGATTAGTTGATTCAAGTAGCACATATTTGATTTCTCCTATGGGTATAATAACTCAAGCAAGGGCCACTTGAGGTATTGTTTACCCACCTTAATTTCTGCTATTAAACTAGATGTTTACATTGTTGCATTCATTTTAATTATATTCTTCATTACATGCACATGAATGATATCTTGTCTCATGATTTATGTTCTGTAATGTATCATTGATTTGTCCTTTGGAGTGATTCAAGTATTTAGAAGTAAGAATCAAAAGTGCTAGTGAAATTGTAGAGTTCAAGTTTAGTAGTTAACAACTATAGTGCTAAGTTGAAGGTACCCACAACATCAGTAGCAAATTAAGTTGTTTCCCCTACTTTTGTAGTTTACACTTTATTTCATTTCCAGCCTTTACTATTTTCCTACACATTTGTAAACCACCTCTACTTGATGATATAGGTCATGTAGAGTCCATGAATGCACATACAGTGCCAACATCATTAAAAGATTACAAAGCCCTGGTTGATAATTAAATGAAGCCTTTGTGAGGTTTTAGTTGACTATTCAGCTAGGAATCTCTCCTTTGAATTGTGTGTCTAATACCAAGTTGACTAAGAATTAGTGAGGCCTTAAGGGAGGAAGCTTAAAATAAAGTTAAAAACTTTAGGATTTTTTTTCATTTGTATGTTCTTGTATTTGATGAAGTTTAGAAGGAACTTTGATTATGAAAATGGTGATTATAATGTGTGATTAGATGATTCAATCCTAGTTAACAAAATAAAATATCATATGTAAATGTATATAAATACTAGCTTATCTATCTTATTCAATAATGTATATAAAACACGCCGAGATATATTATTTTATAGTCTTTGATAATTTGTAGTTTTTTGTGATATTTTAACAATGTTTTGTTTGTCTTTGTTGTTGGATTTTAATGCAACTATGAAAGAATAAACATCTATGAAACAACTAATGGAGAGAAAATCAATAAAAAAGTTGGGAATTATAGTAGATAAACATCCTAATGCTAGACAAGATGTGTATGTGATGAATCAAAGTATTAAAAGTTGGCAAGTATTGGGGAGCATTCGGAAGGCCCCAAGGCAAGATATTAGCTAAGAATTTCTAGCCTCATTTTTGCGAGATAGGATAGGCAACTAATCTTATCAGACTTGCAAGAATCTTAGACTTAAATAAAATACAAAGATGTGCTACAAAAACATATACAAGAATTTTTTTTTAAAAAAAACACAAATTTCACTCACCCATCACTCCCACTCACTCAAAACCTGATTTTTCTTATTTTTGTGTAAAGTTACTTTTTATGTTTTTTAATTACCATTTTTTTCCCACAATTTGGCTGAGAACTTCACCAAATCCAAGTTAGAAAAAACAAGCTTTCCTAGTACCAATGGAGTTTGAACCTCATTATAATGATATGAATGTACCTACCTACATTTATATGTATACACACATGTGTGTTAACTCTAGAAGCACGATACACGAATATATATGGTCAAAATGGAAGATTAAAAGTAATGAGACACTATTATAGAATGTAGTTTAAAACCTAGGGAAATTGGCACTTTCCACATGGTAATTGGTCCAAAAAAATATAATCATCAACCATGAAATAGGAAGTTCCCAAAAATTGACAAGGACTTGCATGAAAATATGCCAAACAAAAATTTAAAAGTGCACCATAGGAAACTTGTTAATGCTATATGTTAAGATAAAGAGTTTAGTTGTGTGACGTGTTTCAAATGCTACAATTAATAAAAATTAATTAAAACTAGGTGAGATATAATCATACTACTATCTATTTTTGTGATATTTTTTCAATTGACAATAAATAAATAATGTTAGCCTACTAAGAAATATAAGTGTTCAATTATTAATCTTCTATTTCATTCAACTGTTAGAAAGTAGCAATCTTTTTGCACTTCGTGAGAATAAAATGAACCACAGTAGATTGCGTTGCTTTATCATTCCTTACAACATAAGTCAAAACAAGGTATTTTCCTACTTTTAGAATAAGTGTTGCTATATTCTTACAAATACAAAATCTCTTAAAGGGGTGAATGAAACAACAAAAAGAAAAAGAACTAACCATGTAATATCTTTAAGGAGTAGAAACTAATTTCAGAGTATAAACATTCACAAATCTCTACACAATGGTTGAAAATCTTATCAAAAAATATGTATGATTTGTATAGTCACCTAGAGACACAGAGTAAAAAAATAAGTGTGTGTCTAATTTAAGGAAAAATAAAGAGGATGTGGCTGAAAGCTAATTTGACATTAGGATTTACTACTAAGAATTTGGTGACTGTAACCATCTTTCTTTATATAAGTTTCATACAAAAACTTTGGAAAAAAATATTCTACATATTTTTCAATTGGAGAATAATAAAAAGACCCAAAAGAAGATGAAACTTCTTAAATATTTTATGTTAAATGTGTAATTTTTGTTTTTATGTTAAATGTGTACCCCTAGCATATGGTTCTCCTATGAGATTGAGATCCTACTAGTGTAAATAAGGGTTGAGAGACAAGAGGATCTCTAATGGGAATTGTATAGTTTCCCTTAGATGTTGTCCCTAGCCTACTCCTCCACACATTAGAACCACATTCGTTGGTTCATAGTGCAAACCTATTTATCAATATTTATAACCCATGGATAGAGGATGAAATTCTATGAACCATAGTGATGGGGATTCTGACCCCACTTATGAATACAAGTATTAGATTCTTTAAGGATATGGAATAAAGATCACAATGATATATTTTCATACATATATGTGGTTAGAGACCATTATGATACAACATACTATTATATTTTATGGTTTGAGACCACCATTTCCTTGCTCTCCTTAGGTGGCTTAGACAAGCCACATAGTGGGTGTAATATGCAATTTTTGGGTAAGTGTAATTTATTTCTATTTATATTTTATGCCAGTAGTGTTAAATTTTTCTTTAAATTTCTTGGTCTAGTTACCCATTTGAAAATTACAATGACTTCTTTCACCCCAAAAACTTATTTAGTTTTGGGTTTAATTAAATTGTTGCATTTGTTGAATAAGACAACTAAGAGGGGGGGGGTGAATCAGTTGTCATAGATTTTAACCTTTAATTTAATCACCAAAACTAATACTTAAAACTGCCTAAATGATTAATCATCAAATGCCAATGCAGAAACTCAAATCCAACACATAAACAAAATAACACTAGATTTACATGGAAAAACCAATAAGGGAAAAAGATGGTGTGGATTAACTCAAATTATAGAGAATATTAAAACCGATTACAAAAGGCTCACTGCCTAAAACAAGGCTCACTGCTTGAGATAAGGCTCACTACCTGAAATAAGGACTCATTGTTTGGAACAAGGACTCACTGTCCAACAGGGCTACAACCTGAAGATACAAAAGATTGCTAACCACCAAGATACAATAATAGTGGCTCACTACCAAAGGATTGAACTGATGGGATACACCTTTGATGTGCAAGGTTCAGTTCCAATGAAGCTTAGAATATGAAGAATTTCCTCACATAGTAGTCACTTAATAAAACCGCACCGATCCACAATTGATAAAGTATTTAGGCTCAGATCTTCACACACCTCTTAATCCTTTTCACACTCACACTTTACTTCTCATTTCACATTCACTACTCATGTGTTTCCTTCTTATTCCATTCCTAAAAGCATCTTATATATATACAAGTATATCTTAATCATCAATTAGGTTGGCCTAATTAGATGAACACAAAATAATCAAAACTTCCTTTTTTGGTACCATATATGATTTAAACATTTTATCCATGTAGTGTATTATACTAAGTCAACTAAGCTCCATACAAAACATCCCCAAGGTAAATTTAATCTTCTTAAATCATAACATGTGTTAGGTCATCCAAGACCCAAAAACTCTGTCATTGATAACTTATTGCACCCAAAAAAAAACTTCTCAAGATTCCAAATATAGCTTTCTGAGTGAATCATAATGACATAGTTAAGATATCAGAGTCATAGCTTGTCTTGTTTTAGAATCCAGACCCAAAATCCAACACACCAGATCACAGATAAAGAATATCTTTGATAGGGAATAACTTCCAGTAAACATCTCATACATTCAATATTGTGTTGACATCAATGACAACTTGTTGACATTAATGACAACCATTTGATGCAATCCAATTTCCAACAATCTGCCCCTTTGTCATTGATGGCAACACAGGATATGAAAAGCCAACAACAATGACCTTTGCAGTTCCCTTGATGAGCTGTAATGATTTTCATTCTTTTCACATGCTTTCGCTTCCCCTTTGATATCAATGGAAAAGAAAAAAATAATTATCTCCCCCTTACACCAACTTTTTTGCAAAAATAGTCTTAAAAAATGATATAAAAATGGTTCTTTACCTCAATCCTTCTTCCCCTAAAATATCTCCTTGTATTTTTCTTTTAATTTTTGAAGAAATGTCTTCCAAGAATCCATTGCCAACCTGATGTTTAAACAAATACTGTTGTTTTTTACTATCAAATCAATTGTTTCTAGAAGAGTATCTGGGATAGTGATATTTTGTTCATTTTTCTCAGCTTCCACTAGGAGACCAGAAAGTTGTTCCAATCTCAACTCAATTATCTCTTTAACTTTCCAAAAAGTCTTCACAATACCATTCCTCTGTACCACAATGACTGCAAGTTCAAACTATAAGAAATTGATCCTTTTCTTCTGTGATCCATCCTTGTCATTAAGGATATTATATGTCTTTCCAATAGAATCTAGCTCAAGCTCAATAACATCAATTTTTTCTTTGTAGTTTTTGATAGGCGCAGTAGGCCAACAAAGATAATAGCTATATACATTATTTATGCTTTTGATGCATGAGTTTAATTCATTTATGATCTAAGTCAATCTCTTCTATGAATTTCTGCATCTTTCTTCCATAGCCAATTGAATCCCATCTTTTTCTTCTATTTCCCCAGATGACAATACCTTTAGTCTGTCTTCAATATGCTCAATCAATACTTATGGTAAAACTTTTGTCAACTCGCTTAGATAAATATCATTATGAATTATATAAACAACTAAGGCATCTGTAATCTCATCCTGTTCATATGTTGGTTGGGACAACCAAACATCTCCAATCTTCTTCAGACCATTAGATTGCTCAAGAATCTTCAACACCTTCTCTTTAGTAAAGTCTTCTTCATCATCATATGTTGATAGCAGATCAAATGCTTCTATAATTTTTGCTTCCTTTTCTTCTTTCTTCTCCTCTGTCTTTAGCTTCTTTATTTTTGGAGGGGGACATGAAATGATTCTTCTTGCTTTCCTCTTCCTAGAGGAGGATCCTGCCTCAGAAATCCCAACTGGATTGGAAACCATACTAGAACATGCATTTATTTTGTCTACAAAGTATTCTTTACAAATATTTTCCTTCTCTACTAAACATTTTAGATACTGATAAACCTACTTCCCAATTGGTACAATTGACTTCCACACAAAATTATCTTTCAATGGTAATGACTTCAGAAAATACATCATCAGACATATAACCAAGGATCCAAAATGAAAAGGATAATTTTCATTTTTTGTCATAGTAATGTTCTCCATTAATTGATTCCTTAATAACTCACACAAGTTGAAATCCACGTTTGTTTCAACCATTTGATGTGCAACACAAACATCAATCATCGAAGTAGAACCTTCCTTATTTCTAAAAGAAATATTATATGAAATGCCATATGCCACATACCTTATCACAAGGTTGATTATAGTATGAATTAGAAGTGCCCTTTGGTCTCCTATCACTCCAGTTAGGGATTCAACCTCTTTGTTCTTCACTGAATTCTTTACTGGTATGGGTCTAATATTGCATAATCCTGTAACTACTACAATTGCTTCCTTTGTCATCTCGTAGGGTTTGTCGAAGATCATCTGATCACCTTGAATTCTACTTAGGAAAAACCAAATAGTGTCTACATCCAAAAAGTATAGAAATTATCTCCAAATGTCTAAACCCTTGTTCCCTAGACTCTTGACCCTTTGAATTTGCTCAACTAAAAGTGAACCTTTGAGATTTTGAATCTTTCCATGGTTAAATTCATCATTCTGTAACTTAATTTCTGCAATTCGTCGTTGTGCGAATCAAATACCGCCAATGCCTTTGACTCCATTGATTCAACTTTATTTTCTGTACTTTTATTTTCCAATAACCCTAACTCCTTATTTCTCAGCTGCACTTTTCTCCTTAGCTCATTCAATTCGAAATGAAAAAGAATAACCACTCAACTTCCTTATATAACTTGTCACTTTTAGGGTTTCATCACAAAAAGGTAATGACATCATCATTAGTACTTTACTTTGTCAGTGACTTCCCTTCAAATGAAGTTGTCGGATCAATTTTCGGATGACGAATCCTCTGATACTACAAAATAATTTTCACAATCTTCCTTTTCCTCCAATTTATGGTGCTTTTCTTGAATTCACTTGAGTTTCCCTAATTTTTCATTTATTGCCTTTAAGTTGCCATCAACTTTATGAGAAACACTGTAAGCCAATAAGTGCTCTGCAAATTTCTTGATTTGCATCTTTTCTACTGGAATTTTCTCCATTGCCTTCAAAATAGAGATTCACATTACATATCCATGTGTCATCGCATGAAACCACATATATCGGGGGTTTGCTAGATTTTCTATGACTGCTCCCCCTAAAACCATTATTGGGTTTAGTTCTTAGAAGAGGTATCTACACTGGATGTAGATACAAAGTTATTTGATTCATTTTTGTTCTCAGGTTCTCCCTTTTTCCTCCAAATTTTTGACATCTCTCTCCTTACTACTTCTAGATCTACCTTGTTCACAGGCATGTTTTTCTGTTCCAGATTATGTTTCTTTTCAACTTTGCTCCTGCAAAATTTTGAGATATGTTTTGGTTTGTTGCAAGTATGGCACACAACATATCCTTGATCAAAAGGCTTTGTATTTATCCTTGACTTGCACTGATTAGCCTTGTTTCCAAAGATATTGCATGTGTAACAGTAGCCTTGAAAAGATTGAATCCTTCTACTAGTATTAAATATGTTCATCATCATTTAGCTTCTACATTCTATTGCTCTATGTCCAAACTTGTTGCAAACATAACATTGTCCAACAAAGAATCCAACATTCTGACTCATTCTATTCTGGTTCAACCTATTTCTACATTCTGTTGCTCTATGTCTGAATTTATTGCATGAGAAACAAACACCGTTAAAAGATGGGTACCTTTGAGCATTAGGTTGTCAGATGGGTATCCTTCTGATGTTGTTCCTTCAATTCTTGCCTTGGAATTTCCTTTGATTGTCCATCTTGTTGAAGGTTGTTTTAGTCTTTGAGCTTTGTCCTTCTTCAAGTCCTAGACCACCTTTATCTTTTGCAGGTTTCTGGGATGAAATCAACTCATCAAGCATTATAGAGCTTGTCTTGAACCTTTATTCATGAGCTTTCGCTATTTCTAGATAAAATTTTAGGGTTACTACTTCTTGTTCAAGCTTATCACACTTTTCTATCTTTTGATTGATAATTTCTTTCAAGCATCCTTCCTCTATCTTGCCTTGTTAAATTTTTTATTTCAGATTCTCTTTCACTCTTTTGCTTTCTTCAAGTTTCATTCTTAGATTTTCAGCAATCTCATTTGCTTCATTTAGTTCCTGGTTTGCTTCTTTATGTTTCAACTTGAACTTCCAGATTTGGTTCCTTAGTTTTTGAATGCATTCATTTGCTTGCTTGACATTTTATTTTGGATCTTCACTTTCAAACTTTGTATCCTCTATTCTTACTTCATCGAAGTCAAATTCCTTCATCATTTTGTTCAACCTACCAAGATCTCCTTCAAGTTGTTAAATTCATTTCAAAGGACTAGGCTGCTAGCCATCCCGAACCTTAAGCGGTTAAGTTCTTCACCAAGGAACCAAGCTCTGATACCAATTGTTGAATATGAAAACTGAGGGGGGAGGTGAATCAATTGTCACAAATTTTAACCTTTAATTCAATCACCAAAACTAATACTTAAAACTGCCTAAATGATTAATCATCAAATGCTAATGCAGAAACTCAAATCCAACACATAAACACAATAACACCAGATTTACATGGAAAAACCAATAAGGGAAAAACCACGGTGAGGATCAACTCACACTATAGAGAATATCAAAATTGATTACAAAAGGCTCACTGCCTAAAATAAGGACTCATTGTCCAAAACAAGGACTCAATGTCCAACAAGGCTACAACCCAGAGATACAAAAGATGGCTAATTGCCAAGATATAATAATAGTGGCTCACTTCCAAAGGATTGAATTTATGGGATACACCTTCGATGTGCAGGGTTCAGTTCCAATGAAGCTCAAAATATGAAGATCTTCCTCACACAGTAGTCACTTAACAAAACTGCACTGATCCACAACTGATAAAGTATTTAGGCTCATATCTTCACACACCTCTTAATCCTTTTTGTACTCACACTTTACTTCTCATTTCACATTCACTACTCATGTGTGTCCTTCTTATTCCATTCTTAAAAACATATTATATATATACACAAGTATATCTTAATCATCAATTAGGTTGGCCTAATTAGATGAACACAAAATAATCAAAACTTCCTTTGTCAGCACCATATATGATTTAAACATTTTATCCATGTAGTGTATTATACTAAGTTGGCTAAGCTCCATACAAAACATCCCCAAGGTAAATTTAATCTTCTTAAATCATAACATGTGTTAGGTCAGCCAAGACCTAAGAAACTCTATCATTGATAACTTACTGCACCCAACAAAATTTTTCTCAAGATTCTGAATTTAGCTATTTGAGTGAATCATATTGACATAGTTAAGATATCAGAGTCATGGCTTGTCTTGCGGTAGAATACGGACCCAAAAACCAACACGCCAGATCACAGATAAAGAATATCTTTGATACATAATAACTTTTGGTAAACATCTCATACATTTGATATTGTGTTGACATCAATGACTACCTATTGACATTAATGACAACCATTTGATGCAATCCAATTTCCAACAGCATTGATGCTTCTTTTTATTCTAGTTTTATTTTAAATTTCTTCTTTATGAGACTTTTATTTGAATTTTGGGGTTAAATTGTGCATTGATGAATTTTATTTAAGGCATTTTGCATATTTGTAACTATTGGTGTGGACACTGAAATTTGGTCTAGGCCTGTGACTTCAATTTCTTCATAATTTGTACCTTCATTTGTCATGATTAAGTAATGTTAATTATTTAATTACTTTCTAAAGTCCTTTCTCATCTATTAATTAAATGACTTTTAATTATTTAATTAATTCACTTTAACATTTATTCATTTATTAATTAAATAAACTTAATTATTTAATTAATTCACATTATGTTTATTCTATCCTGATTAATTAAATAAATGTCCTTTATTTAATTATGTCACTAATTAACCTTATCCTCCTTTTTAAATTAAATAGATTCTTATTTAATTTATCTTTATCGTATTTTCAACTATAATTAAATAAATACTTTAATTATTTGATTATTCATTTAACCTTTTCTTCACTCAATTAAATAAATCTTATTTATTTTAATTAATCCTTAAAATGCCGAATCTTGAATTAAATAATCATTTAATTCATAAAATCCTATTTTAGATATGTTCTATATTTAAATAATTGTTTAAGTTATCTAACTATTCATTTCCAATTGACTCAAGATCTATTTGAATCAGTCAATTATCTCTTGATTTAATGTTTGATTGTCTTTCACGAATAAACTCTCTGTCATAACCAGTCAATTATCTAGTTCTAACTCATATGCATGCACATACATGTTAATTAAATATCTTTATTTAATTAATTAATTTTATGTGTGTGTTCTAACGAATTGTGTCCATTATTCTATCTTTATCTTTGTCATGCAAACATTATTCTACTTTCGAATACTCTCAACTTGAGATTAAATCATTATTTAATCTTTATCTCTATTCTTAGGTTTTATCACTCATGTCAGTACTAACAATTATCATAATGCAAGTCAAATCCTTTAATCTAGATCGTCTGTTTATCTTTTAATCTTGGCCTATCATTCAAATGATCAGTTTTCTATAAATTGATCCGTCTTTCATCATTTTACTCCTCCTGAAATTGTATGACTTTTGGAGCACTTGTTAATCTTTGATATTTTTCTATAATCACATCTATCAAGGCTATACTTGCACACTTACTAAAAATCTGAGGGCAAGAATACCATCACGGAAAAATGGAGATGGACAACAGAGGTTATCCATAGAGTTACATTGATTTTTGGTGAGATTGTTTAATGTTTTAGCTATTTCCTTTGGTCTTTGTTGTTTGACTTTAGATTGCATTAGATTTTATAGGTTTCGTGTTTGCTTTTAATCTTTCCTGTTTTCATGATGTTACAGTTGGCATATAAGTTGCAATGTGACATCTATAAGCATCATTGTAATCAAGGGAAATCAGATTGTTAGATGGGTTAGCACAAATAACATAAAAATCCAATGAAATAACGAAGTACAATGGAAATCAAATGAAAACGAAAAGGAAATATATCACCAAGAGTCTCCATCTTCCATGATTGATCTTCGTTACACCTTCTTGCTTGCTGGAAATGTTGCCCTCAGATTTGTACTTTGAGCAATCTAAAATGCCTAAGCCCTACAACAAGATTCGAAGGATTTGATATGCCTATGACTATTGCCAATGTCTAAAAGTCAATGCCTATGCCTAGAATAAATGCCAATATTAATCAAATGCCTATGACAATGAATAAGTGAGAGTAAATAAATGCCTATAGTAATTACGTAAAATGTCAAGATATGAAAAATGAGAAGGAAAGGGCATTTTATAGAAAAGGCCATTTCGAACGGACGGACGAGATAAATTAGTGATGAGACCCTAAAACGAACGATCCAGATTACACCCAAGAATCCCTAATTAGGGTTAAGGAAAAATCCTTAATCGAACGGTTGGAATAAAAATAGATCGACGGTGGAGAATAAATGAGACAAATTAATTAGAAAATAAAGATTTTCGAAAAATCAAGAAGATAAGATTGCCTGATTTGCAAGATTCGAAAAATCAAAGAGATAAGATCGCCTGATTTGCAAGATTCGAAAAATCAAAGAGATAAGATTCGGACTGAAGATCAAGATTTGGAAAATCAAGAATCTGCCCGATTACTTGATTTTTGGAAGATTAATTACTAATTTGAATTAAAATAATTCAAATTATGGATTTCGAGAGATAATAAATAATCTTTTTCAGATTATTTATCAAAAAGGACTGACAGTTAGGATTGACATGACATTTTAAATAATTTAATTTATTTAAAATGAGAAGAATATAAATTAGCAATTAAATAATTAAATTAAATTATTTAATTCAGCAGATAAGATTAATTAATTAAATAAATTAATCAATTTATTTAATTGGACAGTTAGTGATGTATTAAATAAATAAATAAAATTTATTTATTTAATAGTGAAGGATAATTAAACGCAGAAAGGGAAATTAAATAAATTAAGAAATCTATTTAATTAAAGAAAGACTTAGACAATTAGTGACGTATTTAATAAATAAATTAAAATTTATTTATTTAATAATCATAAAGAATCAAAGGACATGAATTAATTAAATAATTATGAATTATTTAATCAATAGTCGAATGTGGACCAAGGACATAATTAAATGTCTTACTTATGCTAGGACGAAAGTGGTAAAAATGAAGCTTGCAGGCCTAGGTCATTTTTAGGTGTCTACATTTTGCCCCTCTTTGTCATAATGTCGCTTGTCGCATTGTGACAAAGAAAAAGAAGTCAAAAATGCCCCAGTGCAAAATAAGATGAGGAAGAATGACGAGGAGGGTTATGGTATGCCCCCTCGAGAGGACAGACAGGTTCCAAGAACATGGGTGTGCTCTCGAAATTGACGAGAAGACTAGAATATGAAGAGACAAAGAAATGTTAGTGCAAAAGATATGGATGATGATATGGATGCAATGCCTATATGAGATGAGACAGAGAAGATGGCAAGACTAAAGAAGATGCATGTTAGTTCCTAGACCAAATCCTTCAAAACATTGCCATAGGACTAATATTCATTGCTCTTAATCATCATTGGGCGGTAAAAATGACACAAATGGACAACAAACACCATGATATGACGTAGACCAAGGTGTGCAAGGTCATCCACTTGAAAAACAGACAGTCACAGACAAGGAATGTCCTAACTCATAATTAAGGGCTAAGTTGTCTCTTTTTGTCAAGATAATCCACAAATACCAAAGAAATAAAATAGGCCAGAGACATCATCGCACCTCTAAATCCTTCATGGGACATCCTCGAGGTAGCTAGTAACATGACCACAAAGACAAGACAGTAAAATATAAGACAAAATAGCCAAAATAGTCAAAAGATAAGACAAGATAGACCAAAAAGATTAACAGCCATTTTATTTTGTTTGCCAATGTTTGTTTGCCAAAGATTGATTTCTTGTCGATTTGATAGTTTTGACAGTTTAAGAGTTTTGCCAATTTGACGGTGTTGACAGTTTGACGGGGCCTATTGTCAGGAAGGACACATCCTGAAAAGGAAAAGGACATTTTGATGAGGTCTAACTCCAAGAAGGACACATCTTGAAGAGAACCAAAGAGTGACGAGACTAACATTGTTTTGAGTAATATGTTTTGGCAAGTTGACAGATGTTGACTGTATGATTGATTGGACTGTGTTGTCTGATTTTGACCAATTTTGACATTGACATTTCAAATGACTGTCTTGTGTCTGATTTTGACTATGTATGACTTATTTGACTGATGTGACGATTGTGACAAATGCCATGATTTTATTTGGACCAACCTAAAAGGACTGACCTAATGTCTCGGGGACTCATCGACTGATGGTCTTGCCTACGTAGCAAATGCACAGAGACAACGTAGTTCGACAATAACATGGACTAACTGACATGACTGACTTTGACTCCATTTTTAGGATTTTGACATTAATTTGGATGTTTTTTGTGTTTTTCTTCATGACGTTTTATGATTTTTAGTTCTTTCTTCGGACATTTTATGATGTTTTTGGTCTTTTTTCAGGACTTTTTGTGATGTTTTTGTCTTTTTAGGACTTTTTGTGATGTTTTTGGTCTTTTTGTTGTTTTATGATTTTTTTGGATTTTGACGTTTAAGAGGATCGTGACAATGCAAATAACTGATGCCTACACATGAGAATCCAAGGACAAACATGATTGTGCCCCTAGTCAAGCTGAATACCAATTGACAGGTGATGACAACGTTGTTTGACGTGGGAAGGACGCATCCCGAAACAACATGAGGATGATGACGATAATGTGACAAAAGTATAGAGGTCTACAGCTGGGCCAGGAACGCAGTCAAGTAAAATTTTGGATAATGTGCTTGTATGAATTGGACTCGTTGCATTTGGAATGACTTGGTTAGGGCTAGATGGGATGATGATTATCCTTAGACCGTTTGACAAGGGAAAGCCAAGACAGGTGATAGACATGAAAGGATGAGAGGGTGGCCTTGGTAAAGGACGGGAGACATGAGACTAAGGGAATTGTCATATGATTTTCAATGACTATGTCATATAAGGACAATAAGACTATGGTGGTCGATGACATGATGTTTCATGAATCGTGTATGATCGAAGGATAGACATGTCAAGAGTTTTCCCAAAGCATGATTTATGTGTGCCAGTTTTATGTCAAGACCAAGGTAGGTGGGAAAGTGAATGGAAATGATATGGATCAAATGGTTGGATGTCAATGTCAAGAGGAAGGCCTAGGAGATGAGACGACTTGCCCCCAAGTGTAAGAGTCCACATAGATGATTTATTTTACACATGATGCCTGTTTGCCAGGTTTTCATCATGGTACTTATCCAGGGCGCCTGTTTGTCAGGTTTTCACCATTGGATGAAAATTTTCTCTTTACTATTTTCTTGATTTTCTAATTTTTTTGGTGTCACCAAGACGCCTGTTTGCCAGGTTTTCATCAGGGTGACGATTTTTTTATTTTTGATTTTTGATTTTTTTTGTATTTTTGATATTGTGGATAGCCTGGATGCTTTAGATTACCACTGACTGTTCTGAATCCACTGACGGTGCCGATGTAGAGACTGGTGCCATGATATGCCAATAATGACCTTGCTGAAGGAGTTGTCTTGTCAGGATCGTAGCACTTTTATACAACTGATTGATGTCCTTGTGATCCTTTTGATACTAGAGTTGGCCTTATCAAAATACGCACATCGCAATAGAGTGCCATGAGAGTCCTTGTGGTAAAGGGAGTTGCCCATGATGTGACGGATTTGTGATGTAGGATTTTTGGACTTTAGGCGAGATGTAGGATTATGACAGATGATGGTAGATGTGGAAAGGTTGTTTGGACATTTGAATGAATGACTTTTTATTTTCCAAACTTTGGATGATGGATGACAGATTTTGAAGGGATGGTGTTTGGAACCAACACTTTTATATGCCTTGATTAATGACCATTTTGAAGGAGGTGGACATGTGTTATATGTGGGAGTCCTCTTGTCTTGTGGCTCCACATTGTGATTGACTTTTGTATTTGACTTGATGTCTTTGTTTGATCCATTTTTCTTTGGGATCCATTTTAATTTCATTTGTCCACTTGTCCTTTTGTTTGATTCAATGGTCTTTGACAATTGATTTTGATCTTTTGACTTGTAAGACTTTTGTTTTTGTTGGTTCCAAAGGGGAGGTTGATTCATCATAAAATGACAGTTGATGGTGTGGGTGGAGGGGGTGTTGGCAGCAATCTTATGACAAGGATTTCTCATGGACTCCATTTTGACATTTGTATCTGACAAGGTTGCCCCCAGTATTGAGGAGGTACCACTGACATCGTTTGATTTGCTGTCTGAGGAATAGCCAAGACCTTGATGTCTATAATTTTCCTGAAGCTGTATTGGTTCAAGAATGCCTTGCTCATGTATGCCTAGTCCTTTGCCTTGATATTGCATGCTTTGAAAGATTCTATTTGCGATGGGGTATTTGTTGTTTTGAAAGCAAGATGCTAACCCATCATGATGTCTATGGATACGTCACTTGTAATATTTTCACGCAAGAAATCATACTCGACAAAGATAGATGACCCTAGTTGATAAAGTGTCTTAGCTTCATTTTCATGTTGGACATATTCCTGATTGATATCTTTGGTTTGATCATGTGACATGTCAAGTTCGGATGATTATGTTGGTGCTTCCAAGGCAATGTTGAAGCCATCATTATGGTGAGGTGTCATAGAGTCGTAGAAATTCAGCTATAGCAACCAGTCAAACTATCAACTCTTGGTTACCTTTCAGATGGGTCCTTCTGAAGAATAACCTCTGTCATTGGTGCCTTAGGATGTGTCCTTCCTAGGCATTGTACCTATCATTTGACATTTTCGAGGAATCCTTTCTGACATTTAAGGATCATTCCTCTCGACAACAACGTTCTTTCAAATGTGTCCTTCTGAAGAACAAAACTCTGACATTGGTGTTTTAGGATGTGTCCTTCCTAGACATCGACATTATTCAGGATGTGTCCTTCCTGAATATGGCAACCTTCGACATTTGTCATCTTGGCATCATTTAAATTTACATTGACACATCAATGCACTCGGCATCCAGACGCACTTGGCAAACACTTGGCAATTGTCTTTTGATCTTTTATCATGTTATTAGTTTTTCAGCGAGATCCCACTAAGCAGGATTTAGAGAAGCAGCGACGTAGCATGACAATTGACACGCATGACTACTAGCTTCTCAGCGAGGTCCTGATTATGGGATTTAGAAAAGCAACGACATATCATGATAGGGACTTTATTTTTGTATTTTGGCAATCATGTCACTAGTTTCTCAAGGATGTCCTGGAAAAGGATTTAGAGAAGCAGCGACGTTTCATGATCTGTCCTTGTCTTTTTCTGCTTATGGTTGATTATGACAACAAGACTGGGGCAATCACGCTCATAGTAGGAGTCATGATCATCCTTGTCTATTACTGTTTGTCTTACGTGATGGTACAACCTTGCACACCTTGATCTATGTCATATCATGGTGTTTCTTGGCCATCACAACAATCTGCCCAATGATGATTAAGAGCAATAAATATTAAAGTCCTATGGCAATGTTTTGAAGGATTTGGTCTAGGAACTAACATGCATCTTCTTTAGTCTTGCCATCTTCTCTGTCTCATCTCATATAGGCATTGCATCCATATCATCATCCATATCTTTTGCACTAACATTTCTTTGTCTCTTCATATTCTAGTCTTCTCGTCAATTTCGAGAGCACACCCATGTTCTTGGAACCATGCGTCCTCTCGAGGGGGCATACCATAACCCTCCTCGTCATTCTTCCTTCTTATTTTTGCACTGGGGCATTTTTGACTTTATTTTCTTTGTCACAATGCGACAAGCGACATTATGACAAAGAGGGGCAAAATGTAGACACCTAAAAATGACCTAGGCCTGCAAGCTTCATTTTTACCACTTTCGTCCTAGCATAAGTAAGACATTTAATTATGTCCTTGGTCCACATTCGACTATTGATTAAATAATTCATAATTATTTAATTAATTCATGTCCTTTGATTCTTTATGATTATTAAATAAATAAATTTTAATTTATTTATTAAATACGTCACTAATTGTCTAAGTCTTTCTTTAATTAAATAGATTTCTTAATTTATTTAATTTCCCTTTCTGCGTTTAATTATCCTTGATTATTAAATAAATAAATTTTATTTATTTATTTAATACATCACTAACTGTCTTAAATAAATTGATTAATTTATTTAATTAATTAATCTTATCTGCTGAATTAAATAATTTAATTTAATTATTTAATTGCTAATTTCATATTCTTCTCATTTTAAATAAATTAAATTATTTAAAATATCATGTCAATCCTAACTGTCAGTCCTTTTTGATAAATAATCTGAAAAAGATTATTTATTATCTCTCGAAATCCATAATTTGAATTATTTTAATTCAAATTAGTAATTAATCTTCCAAAAATCAAGTAATCGGGCAGATTCTTGATTTTCCAAATCTTATCTTCAGTCGAATCTTATCTCTTTGATTTTTCGAATCTTGCAAATCAGGCGATCTTATCTCTTTGATTTTTCGAATCTTGCAAATCAGGCAATCTTATCTTCTTGATTTTTCGAAAATCTTTATTATCTAATTAATTTGTCTCATTTATTCTCCACCGTCGATCTATTTTATTCCAACCGTTCGATTAAGGATTTTGCCTTAACCCTAATTAGGGATTCTTGGGTGTAATCTGGATCGTTCGTTTTAGGGTCTCATCACTAATTTATCTCGTCCGTCCGTTTGAAATGGCCTTTTCTATAAAATGCCCTTTCCTTCTCATTTTTCATATCTTGACATTTTACGTAATTACTATAGGCATTTATTTACTCTCACTTATTCATTGTCATAGGCATTTGATTACTATTGGCATTTATTCTAGGCATAGGCATTGACTTTTAGACATTGGCAATAGTCATAGGCATATCAAATCCTTCGAATCTTGTTGTAGGGCTTAGGCATTTTAGATTTCTCAAAGTACAAATCTGAGGGCAACATTTCCAGCAAGCAAGAAGGTGTAACGAAGATCAATCATGGAAGATGGAGACTCTTGGTGATATATTTCCTTTTCATTTTCATTTGATTTCCATTGTACTTCGTTATATCATTGGATTTTTATGTTATTTGATCTAACCATCTAACAATATGATTTTCCCTTGATTACATATACAATGATACATTTAAGTTTTGGGAGAATCAAACCTTGACAGAACACACATGTTGTAATTTTCAAGGTGATTATGGCCCTACGATTAGCATGGACGTATCATGACAATTGGAAAAATGTGTCCTCAAATGTAATTTTTTGTTAATGTTATTGACGAAATGGGTGCTCATATAAGCAACTATCTATAAATTTTAATTGGTGAAATAGGTCCTCATAAGCAACTATTTGTAAATTTGAATTGGAAAAATGGGTCTAGATACACAATGTTTTTTCAATAGTATTGGTGAATTTGTAGGTGATTTAATAGATGATTCTGAGAGTCGAGGAAAAATATATTAACCGGTCCATCTGAAATGCGTAGTTTGTTATGGAAAAATATTACTTAAATATGCCTCATAAAATAAATAGATGGTGAATGGAAATGCATTGGACCGATAAATAAAAAAATTCTAGCGATTTGGCAACCCCATTGGGTGTGATTTATTTTCCAATATCGAATTGGTTGATATCTAGTATTTGCCAATTGGAGAAGATTCTCCACTAAAAAGAATTGTGGTCTAATGGGGACTAAAATTGAGACCCTTCAAATGTCCTTGAATTGCATATTTATAGACTCTCTTTCTTGAGTCATTTCAATTTTTGAAATTGCATCTTTAAACTAGGAGTTTTATAAATTATTATAAAAATTATTTCCTAATGAACCTCACTAAGTATTTCATGACTCCCTTTTGAAACATTATAATTACATTATATATATATATATATATATATATCAATCCAAATTTAGCGAGCTAACATACCACCACTTTATTTAATTCCTAATGGACTAAGAATGTATACATGTAAATTTGATGGTTCTTCATACATTTGAAGACCTAAAACTAAGAGTCCTTGTATTCAATCATACTTTTTTTGTGATATTATGTGTGGGAGAAGATTTAGTGAAGGATTTTAAACCAATGTTGATGTTTTTTTGACAAGAAATTTGATAGCTTCATTGCATCATTCCCTATTATTTCTTAATTAAAATGTTTTGGTGGCATCCTCTTCTGTTAACTTTTGATGAATAGATCTCCACATGACTTATCCTCATAGTAATACTATCGAAACCTATTCCTTATATCTTAAGGGGTTGCATTTCTCTCTTCACATTTCAATCTTATCTTCAATATGTCAAGCAACTCAAGTGATGTGACCTCAAAAGGAGACTTCCTCACCACTAAAGGCCTAGAATGTAACTATGTGTGATGGTTGGTAGCTAACCAACTAAGATAAATTTTTCTCATAAGCAATGCCATTGAAGGAGTTATTAGGAGGATTATAGGAGAAAACCTTTTTGGCACAGGTTTATGTCCACAATTCTACAATCCTAGAGTGGTTCATCTACAACATAGTTCATGTTTTTGGCAATTTTGAGTGGGGTACTAGGGTCACTGAGAGGCTAGTAAAGCCAATGTATAGAGAAAGTGTTGAATATTCCTTAGGATGATTGATAGATAATCCATAGGAATGCCTGGTTGGAGATGCCATGTGTATTGACATCACCCTCAAGAAGGAAGAAATCAAGCAAGCTATTATTCTCTTACGTGAGGAGCTCAAGAGGAATGTAATGAAATTTTTTTCATATTATGTAGAATTATATGAGGATCTATTTTCTCTCGCATGGATTGGGAGGATTCAAGAGGTTGTGGAGGGAATTTTCATTCTAATTTTTTCTCTCTATGCATAAAAAGATTATACCTTCAATTCTCTAGTTAATATAATATGCCTACTTTTTTCTTTTCTATTTAGTCACTTCTTGTCATATGATTTTTTTTAATTTTTACTTGATAATATTTGGTTTTTCTTGGTGTTATTTCTATAACACATTATTTCCACTTTTATTAAAGAAACAACACCTCCTTTAATCAAGTAGAAGTCTTGAACATAAACATGGTGTGCTTGAGAATAGGTTATGGAACAACCATCAGGTCTCAATGAGGTTTTGAGAACCTTGTCAGAGTCCAACAAATTTTAGGGAACCTTAACATTTTCTTTTCAACCATTTCTTCATTTTCTTTCTTCCTTTTTATGACATATTCTTCAAGGATTTTAAAAGTTCTAGAAACCTTGGTGATTTTTGAAAGGGGCCTCAGAGCCAATTGAAATTTTTCTCCTTAAGAAAAATCATTTGATGTCGGGAAAATAGTGGATTGCAAGAACCCCATTGGGAACTAACATGGTTGGGAAGCCATATCAAAACATAACAATAGTTCCAAAACTTCTTCAAAGGGCTAGTTTTTAGGAAAATGGCTAAGTATGGGGAAAGACCTAGGAAGTTGAGTAGTGAAAGGTATTGATGTAGGAAAAATTGAGGGTCTTTAAAGTTAGTCAAAAAATGAGGAAACCAAGCTAAACTTTTCTACGTATCATGTATTATTTTCAAGGTAAGACAAGGTTGTGTTCCTTTCTTTGGATGCGTAGTAGCTAGATGGAGTTCATAGTAGTAGCATCAATCTTGATCTAGGTGCTTGTGTGCTTATCATCAGTTGGACCATGTGGTTTGATCTTGCACTTAGTTATATTGACAACCAAAGTATGGAGTGTTGTGATTTTTGAGGTGGTTGCACACCTAGTGGCTAGTGTTTGCATAGCTTGTGCACCTTTAGTGATGTGTTTGTTGTGTGTTTGATTCCTAAACTTGGTGAGAATTTAGAGGGTTGACATTGCAATATGTATTGTGTTCGAAGGACTAATTACTAGGAACACCCTATCCTTACTCATGCAAGCTTCTTGGAGTAAGCCTAATCTTGGCGGGGGAGGGTGTAACATCCACTTGTTTATTTACTTGAGATGTCCTGGTTTCAATAATATTTTCCAACCATGTATTAAAGGATACATAGGTCATGCTTGTGCTTGTTGCTTTGAGTATTTACCACTATTTTATCTTCAGCTTTTTTATTGATAGTAATTATTGTAACTGTTGATTTGGTTGCATTGAGATGCATGCATAGAGGTGTGCCATGTTTCTTTTAAGGACTGGATTTATTTCATTGCTATTGTATTCCTTAAGATACATGTTATAGTTAATACTTTTGGTTATCATAATTCTTTAGTTCATACATACATACATACATACATACATACATACATACATACATACATACATACATATATATATATATATCATTTATGTAAACTACCCATGCAAAACGACTTACTGATTCTGTAGCTCAACAGTTTTTGAACCCTCCAAGCTACTTTAAAATAGAGTCGAATGCAAAAAATTTAATAGTAGCCTACTATCAAACCTTCATATGTATTAGAATGCTTTAAGATCAAGAAGGTTGTAAACACCCTTGTATGGCCATTAATAAAGGGGGATTAGTGAGACAAGCTAGATAGGAGATGAAAATTATGATGATTTTTTTTAGTTATAAATGATTTATTTTTGTAGTGTTAGTCTTATTGTTTCTCCAATTGATTATTTATTGATAAGTCATATTATTAATGTTTTTCTTTTAGATAAATGCTATTGGAACCAAAACTGTTTTTCTAGTTATAAATTTTTGTACCTTACTATTTTTTTTATAATCAAAATTTATATTTACTCTCAATGATAAAAATAAGCATTGATTTTTCCTTACTATAATTCTATTTATTGAAATATTAAAGTCTTATTACAAAGCTTCACACAAATTGAAATATTAAGGACTCCTATAATAATACTACCACGACTATCCAAACTCATATAATAAATAGCAGTCTCACTAACATGAATTTGTAGCCATCATTTCTACTTTTCAATAGAAAGAAATATTTTGATGCTAGTTTATCTTTCTCTAATATTGGCCATAACTTTACATACTAATTAAGCCTCTTTTCAGATAAAAATGTTATAGCATGGTTGTTATACGGGTTTCTAATTAGTCCCAGAATTTCTTGAGCGGAACTAATTCATGTCATTAGTTTTCTTCCATTGTTGTTTGGAATGAAGTTTGAGCTAAATTCTACCATAAGGGTTTTAATTTAGGGAAAGCAAAACCTTGCTAACAACTTATAGACAAAATTCTGCTTTTGACTGGAGCTATGAACCACTGAGGCCACATACGGGGTACCTCATCCCCGATATCTCCATAACCACCACTACCACCACCACCTTAACCATTGCTGCCGTCACCATATCCACGGCCGCTGCCACCATATCCACCATCACTGTTGCCTTTGTTAACCCCGCGGCCGCTTTCTCCGTGCGGCAATCCCACTATCCACTGTGGGATTCAAACCCTAGACAACCCAACTGCTGCCCTTTCAACTTAACCATTGTACTGCGGGGTCAACCCCCAACAGGGCTTGTTTTTTCTCCAATTAGAATAGTTAAATTTTTTTTAAATGTCACTAAAGACAATTGATTTTAACCTCCTTATGCTTGTCATGGACGCCTCCTTACTATTGTTTTCTTTGCTCTTTTCAAAGTCTTCCACTATTTATTCAGGATTTTCGAAGTCTTGCCAGCATCTCTTACAAGACATTTCTATTTCAAAACCCTCCTCTCTCTTCTTCGTTTGAATTTTGAATGTAGGGAGTGTTAATTTGTTTTTAATTAGATTTCATTTGATTGATGTGAGTGTTTGTTTATATATAATTAAAGTTAAACAGATTATCTGATGGCTTAATTAATTAACGAATAAACGTTACAAAAAACCCTCTTAATCCTTTAGAGGCCAGACTTCTAATCCCTTTCATATTTAAAATGAAAACGTAGATTTGAATCGTCTTGTGATGCGCTGTCCCTAGACGATTGTTTTCCGACGTACATGTACGCTTTTGCTTTACTAGTTTATCTTCCCATCTGGAATGACAGTGACTCTTATTGTAGATACATGCATGGGAATCTAAATCACATCAGACCCAAATACAGCCGCCTACTTTTCACTGTGGGTGCGAAATGCGCTGTAGAATAGTAGTCTGCTACAATCGTGTGGGCCACGGCTCCAAGAATAGTCAGAAAGATGCGCACCCCATCTTCATCCTTCACTTCGCTAATAAATTTTAATGTTTGGTCAATCTTGATTTCATCTATTTCCAACAGACTCTCGACTTCTGGAGAAAATTGTATTCCACATTAAAGCAGAAGATCAAAGAGTCGTAAGACATTTCGATTTGTTTCTCACTGCAGATGTCACAAAGAATACTTTTGACACGAAAAATTGCACCTAAGCTGTGCAAACTGGGAGGAAAGTTTGGATGCAAGTCTGTACTTTGTGGGCAGCGGGATAGGTCGGTTTTGTCTTGTGTCTGTATAGTTTTCGTACTTCTTACTATTACTTTTTCCTCTTTCCAAAGTGATTTTTGCATCGCTTCCATTATTGCCAGCGTCTCTTTCAAACCCCCTTTCTCTCTTATTTGTAAAAAAATTGTGTTCAGGGAGCATTAATTTTTTTATTGATTGATACTGATTGTTTCTCAAAGCCCGAGTATCGGACAACTAAGTAGTCTCCACTGTGGAATGTTAAACGCGTTGTAGAATAGTAGTTTGTCAGGAACGTGTGGGCTACGACTCCAAGAATAGTCAGAAATCTCATTTTCATGCTTCATTTCACTACCTTATCACTTTTATTTTTTGTTCAAACTTGATTTTATCTATTTCCACGACTCTCACCTACCGGAGAAAATTGTATTCCACAGAAAAGCGGAAGATGGCAGAGCCGTAAGACATTTCAAGTTGTAAGGATTTGGAAAGAAAATTCCTTGTTACTACAGATGTCATTATTGGAATCCTGAAAATTTGTAGCCACAGGAAGCACTTAAGTTGTGGAGGAAGCACTTAAGTTGTGGCAAATAGGACGAAAGTTACGATGCACAAGTGTTCGCTTTGTGGGCAGTGGGATAAGTCGGTTTTGTCTTATGCTTGCATATAAAGAACTGTCTTTTCTGTTTACTTTTACTTCCTAGACAGTAGGATCTGATATATTCTATTTAATCATCGTATTTTTAATAGTCAATTGAATATTGTTTAAGAATACTGATACAAAAATTTCACCTAAATTTCCTCTTGTGGTATTCAGACTATGATTCAATTAAGATAATAATAATCCAATGGTTTATTTATTATTTATGGAAAAGGATAGGAATAGTTTAAAATTAAAAGAAAAATGTTTTTCATTGTTTGATCATCATTATAAAATTGTAATGGTGAAATTTGTTTATCAATATATTTTTTACTTGATTTTGGATTTAACTTGAAGATATTGTCTTGATAGATTAATAAATGGTGTAATTTTGTGTAAAATTGGATCCCTTTTCTTATTCCACCTACCTATCTATTGTGCATACATTCGTATACACTTACCACTTACCTCATCCACAAATTCACACATCCATGTAATGCATTTTCCCTATCACTTATTACTCAAATGGAAATCCCACTTAAACATCCTGTAGAAAATCTTTTTGTTTTCATTATCATCCAATCTAAGAAACTAATGATTGATGATTGATTAAATAGTCTTGAGGTAAAGAAGACCATAGTTCACTATGAAATCTAGTAGTTTATTTAAAATGCAATGGTAATGGGGTTTTTGTATTCAATGAATAAATATAAGGTAGCTTGTAAGATGATTTCTTCACAAAATGGTTGAAATCTTTATTGCATGATTTCAACTCTACAATTATAATTAGTTTTGATTAAACAATGTATTATTTTAATTAAAAATTAATTATTTTAAATTAAAGATACTAATATTAATTATTATAAATAATTTATTTAAATAAATATATTTATTGCTAGTATAATTATTTAATCTATAAGATTCAACTTGAATTATTGATATTATATTAACTCTACAATTTATTTCATTTTTAAAGAACTAGCTCCTCCACACCATCTCCCTCTACTCCTCTTCATCCACTTTCCCCTATTAAAATATCTATTGATGCAAATGTTCTAAAGAACATCCTCAACCAAGAACTGCATCTTTTTTTTTTTTCAAAAAGTCATTTTATGTTATAGTTGTTTGAGAAGGCTATAAATATATGTGTTTATCAACCATTGATGAAAATTTTAAGTGTTATTTCTAGTTTTCAATAAATTTGTTGGTTTTATAATTTAAGATATTTTTAATGGTTTTATAAGAAAGAAACAAACTTTGGGCATGTTTTAATTTATTAATATTAACAATAAATTTTAAAAAAATTTAATAATGACATAATATTATTAACCACAAGAAAGATTATTTTACTATTTTTTAAAAACATATATATTTCTCAATTAATATGATGAAGGTTATGGCTATGTATTTAATATTTTTCTATATATTTTTGTACATGGAAATTTTAAACAACACTACTTAGAAGATGATATTCAATAATTTATGAGAATTATTGAGCTAATAATATAGCATTGGCTAATGGGATGGGTTATTCCAACTATAGAAACTTAAAATTTTTATGATCGATATCACACATCTAAAATCGATTACTAACACCATTTTTGTTTTGATTCGACCCTTTTCAACTATTTAATTAAATAATCATAATTGTTTAATTAAATTCACCGGTTTCTTCTAGTAATTGAATAATCAACATTACTAGGTTAATTCACCTCTTTCATATTAATTTTCATCATGTTTAATTAAATAATGTGAACTATTTAATTAAATTCCCTAAGTTCTCATTTGATTAAATAATTTGAATTATTTAATTAAATTCCATTAATTCCCTCTTTTTAATTAAATGAGTAATTGTTTAATTAAATCTCTAAATTCCCTCATCTTGCACAATAAAATAATATTCTAATCATTTAATTGACTAATATCTTTAATCTCTCCAATTTATCCCACTTGCAAAGGAATATTCTTAGGAATCTTTTTCCAATTCAAATTCAAACCATTTCCCTCTAACATGGAAATATCTTGCACATTCCTCTTAAAATTTAGGATTTATGTTTGTTTGAATCAATTTCAACCCTTGATTAATTACATCAATCCATGTGATTATTCAATCTCCTCCATGGATTGAATCCTTAAACCATGCCAATTATTCTCATCAATTTGCATCCATTAATTAATCAAATTAATCTTAGCCATTAATTCACTCAAAATTCTTATAAATAGCCTCCATTTTATGAGCAATTCATCTACATTCATTTAGAGTAATTAGACTATAGCAAATTTTAGAGCATTTCTTGAGAGCATTTCATCATTTAACATCAATTTTAGGCATTTTATCCATTGGAGCATCATCAAAATATTGTTTCAATCAATGGGATTGGGAAAGGGATGACATTCCACATCAATTCATGGCTTCTAGTTAATTTATGGGATCAAGTTTGCATTGGTTAATTAGTTTTCTCTATCAATTTGAGTTCATTTCATGTTTTCATGACTTCTAGTTAATTTATTTCAAAGATTTCATTGGGAATGTGGTTTGATTTGTTCAATTGATTGTTTAATTGCATAATTCAACTGTATTTGATCAAGTTCATAATCATGTTCACACCAACTGTAATATTATAATTTTGAGTTAAGTAAAAGAGTTTAATTCTATTTGGTATTGAATATGGATAAACACCATTACCAACATCTCGTATACCAATTTAGTACCTTACTGAAAAAAAGCCTAATTTTTTTAAAAAGACTTCATCACAATTAAACTAAATACATTGTTAATATTTTATCATTAGACTAAAAAGTGATATAGGAGAATCCTAGACAAACCTACTATATGTATAATGATAGAATCTCATTGTGTCTTGCGGTAGATAAATAGAGTTCTACAATAGCTCATAAACATCATGTCTAGATCATAGGAGTTTTAGATCAAAGTGCAAAACTTTATCATTACCAAAGGATCACAACCTAGAATGCTTATCATATAGTTCACTAGGTGAAGTTTGTGGAACATTTTTGTGCCTTGCATCATTCAGTCCAAGATACATGAAGGTAACAAGAGACCAAATAAACCTTTAGTTATATTTTTGTTAAGTTTCTTCAATGCCCAATGCTTCACTAATTGATCATTCTGACCTAGACACATTACACTAGAAATTGAGATCTAGAATACTTTGTGGCTAGCATAGATCATTCTTAAAGATTGGATTTTATATATAATCACACATGAATTCATTTGGAGGATATTTAATCAAATATATAGTGAAGAAATAATATAGGGATAGTAGTAAATTTGTAGAATGATCATATGTCATCATATCTTGTATGGAAACCTCTAATAAGATAGTGGCATCATATGAGCCAATCTATATTTATAATTTTCTTATGATAGGACAATGAGCCAATTGTAAGAAATCTATGATCAATGAGATATTTTTTATTACTCTATGTTAATTTCTCTGTGTCAACTCTAAGCTATGTATTTCAATAGTCCTTTCTCTAGACTTTGCATTCATGACTACATCAAGTGGTATTAAATTAAGTTACAAATTCATTCAAAGGGAATTCTATCAGATATAAGGATGAAAAGATCATCCAATTGAAGCAACCTATAAGCGTTTTTTAGTACAGTGTTGATTATGAGACAATTGCAACCTTGTAGCTATACCATTGAGTTGAGGAAACTGTATTCAATCCAAGGAAAGATGCAACCAAGAAGGATTCTTGTTATAGTCAATGTTGCTAGAAGAATGGAATAAATGCTATACATGATGACGAGAATGCAAATTTGATTGAATGTTATAGAAGAGGATATGAAAATAGGTCTAAACCCTAGAGAAGAGGTTGAGAGAATTGATGAGGATTTGGGAGACTAAACTATAGATATGAATGAAGAAACCCTAGAGGAAGAAGAATCAAACTAGATCAAGATGTTGAAAGATATTTCCAAGATTGTTAAGAGACCTAGAATTGAGATTTATAACTATGCTAGTGATTTGAATTCAAAGGAATTGATTGAATGAATAAATGATATGGAAGAATTCTTAAAGATGCAAGAGCATCATGCCCCAACCCTTTGGCCAATGTTGCTTCCTCGTCAGCAAGACTTTGGCTTATTGGCAAGAGGTTTCTACTTGTCCTAGTGACATAACGATGGTATTGGCAAAATAGAGCTACATTGGTAGGCTTGATAGCTATATGTTAGCAAGTCACAAGTTTTCATAGCTCCACAACCTCCGACTAGAGGTTCGTAAGTTTTGATTTTTAGCGACACAATGATAGAGGTTCTGGGGTTCATGCTTTTAGTGATTTAGCGATGTATGATGGAAGAATTATGGTGGGACCCGATGGGTTGATAAGGATAGATGGTGACGTTAGAAGTATATACATGATAGTAACCCGCTAGCCCCACTGAGATGTTGGTGGAGCTAGAGCAAGATCTGCGAGGTCAATGAGAAATGGTGCAAATTGCATGAGATAGATCAGATGGTGCTGGTGAAAGGATGATTTATCGATGAGACATAGTGGTGTCAGTAGGACTTTAAAGGATGGGTCTTTGACAACTTGATAACCTTCGTATCGGCAAGACATTGACATGTTGCCAAAACCTTGAAGAAATTTTGTTCAACATTCTGATAGCAGTAGACACACAAAGATGGTCAATGGCGGTGGATGATGAATGCGGTCATGACACTTGGCGAAGCAATATTTTTCAATTCCACGTTGTTGTTATGGAATACATATTCATTAGTTGATTTTGTGGAGCTACTAATAATGATATAACGACATGGTGGTTTTGAAAGCTTATTAGATGATGATGGATACTAAGACAATAGAGAAGGAAGAATGACACAGCTGACAAGAAGGAGGAATAGAGTATAAAGAGGTGGTGAATGATAGGGAAGAAAAGGAGTAGCCAGGAGCTCGCAAGGCAGGTTGGTAAGAAGGGAGAGCTAACTAGAGCAAGAAGAGAGCTAGGTATAGACTGGGGTGGTCTATAATAGATCTACAAATTAGAAGATGACTGTAGTGAGATAGTCCATGTGGCATTGTATATCTGTAGTGTTATTTTCATTAATAAAGAAAAGTGTTGGTCTATCATGTTGTGAAAACCAATGTGTACATCAGTCTATGTGTGTGTGTGGTCTGAGTTTCCTGTGAGATTTTGATGGCCTATTAAGGCCCCCTGGTCTTGACTGCACCACTTAAACTGTAAAGACATTGAAGATTCAAAAAAATTGAGGTTTACAAAAACTAGATGTTAAAAAGACATGTTATATGGTCAAAAGAACTGCAATTGGATTAGAATAGGAGATGAAATAAATGATCATAAAATTGGATAAGATGGTGAAAATTTTGAGGAGATATTTATTAGAGTGAACTATTGAAGAGATTAAAAAACCTAAGGAAAAAGGAAATTTTGATGGAGTAAATTGAAGAATTTTATAAGATGATCATGAGAATTGGACCTAATGGAGAAATTAAGCAGCAAGTGGTGTGATACATAAAGAGCCTTATAAAAGAATTCAAGAAGAATTGAGCTTGGTGAGGATGAAAATAGTGGAAGAATCATATCATTTTACACTAAAAGTTGAGGAAAATTTGAACAAAATATTTAAACATAAGTAGAGAGGTAGACTAGGAAGGTTATAGAGAGGTAGATCATATTGTGATGAAGAAATATCTTTTCCAAGACATAATAGGGAATAAATTTCATATTATAATCTCGATAGGGACAATAAGTTTTAAGGGAGGAATGATGGGAATTTCTACCACAATGATAGAGGAAGCAACACTACCTACCACAATAAGAGATATATAAGGGGTGAAAAGGGATTTGATAAGAGATCATTTAGAGGAAAATTTGAGAAGGGAAAATCAATAGTAATAAGGAGAGATTTTTTACAAATAGAAACACTTTAGGAATTGATACAAAATAATTTATTTATAATAAAATGAAAATTAGGAGATAAGTGTTGCAAAGTTACAATTGATAGTGGTGTAATAGAAAATTTGGTTTCTTAAAAAATGGTGAATAAGTTGAAGTTCAAAAGGATAAAATATCCAAACACATATAGGATCTCATGGATTGAAGATGAGCATAAGATACTCATAAGTAACCAATTTGTTTACTAAAATTTTATATAAGACCATATAATGATGAAGTGTTGTGTGATATTATGCCAATGGAGGTATGCCATATAGTTTTTGAAAGACCATAGAATTATGACAAAAAGGAAATTCATTATGAGAGAAAGAATACATATACTATGACCTCAAATGGTAAAAGGTATGTATCCTTATAACTTTAGAAGAAGAGATAAAAATTGAAGTGTATGATAATGCTAGAATATGTTTCATTGATGGGAGAAAAATATTGAATGTAAGACATGAGAACATGTGTTTTGTATTGGTTCCAAGGAAGTGTGACATTCAAAATGTAGAAAATTATATCATAAAGGAAAAGAACCACCTAGAAGGAAGTCACTAATTGTTGATGGAATACCAATATATTATGTTAAAGAATGTATGAGAAGGATTGCCACCATTCCAAAATGTTAGTCATCAAATGGAATTGAGACCAAGAACTAGTTCTCTAAATAAAGTGGTGCATCAAATGACACCAATATATTGTTGTTTTTGTACTAGTGAAAGGAGTTCAAGTGGAAATTAGGAGCACAAAAATGCTTTGAACTATAAAGAAAATAGTAACAAAGCAATCATGAAATTATCACTACCTAAATTTTGGAAAAGTAGTTCAAGTTGATTGTGATACTAGTGAAAGTGTTATATGAGAAGTGTTTAGTCAATAAGGGAGACCAATAGCCTACTTTAGGAAAAAATTTAACACTATAAGGAAGAGATGTTTAGCCTATGATCAAGAGTTCTATGTTATAATACAAGCCTTAAAGAAGTGGAGACATTACATGTTTATGAAGGAATTTGTATTGTGGGCATGTGCACCATGATGGGGCACAAAAAAGTGGTCAAATACCCATAAACAAGCAAAATAAACTCACGATGTGAAGAAATTAAAATACCACACTCATGTTATGGCTCACAAAATATACTCCATAACACAAGCACACTATTTTAACAAAAAATGTGCATGTGTTATTATAAAATAAAAATGTGTATACATTTTTATGAAAACAAAACACGTGTGTTTTTATGAAATAAAAATGCATGTAGCATTTTTATTCAAAAGTAAAATGTATACGCATTTTTCTCAAAAAAATTATAAAAAGAAAAAAACTTGTCCATTTTGCTCACCTGTAGCTTGTGTTTTTTGTAACATTTTTCTTTCCCTCAACTTTGCATAAACACAAACGTGTTTTTTCCCTTTGCAACCTAGCTTCACAATACCATGTTGGAGAAGAGGTAATTGCTATATTTTTGTGCATTAGATTTAATTTTTTTTTACATTTGAAAAATGAATATTTTTTTATCAATTTCATGAATTTTTATGAATTATAATAGATAATATAAACCCTAAGCCACAACCGGATTTAAATGATGAATTTCTTGAGGAAAAACCTAGGATGCCTGACCCTCCTCCAACCCTTCCAACAAACCCAAAACAAATCCAAGAGGATTTTTTAGGGCATATAAAACAATACAAATTTGCAATTCATGAATTAGTTTTAAAGTTGAGGGGTTTAACATCAAACTAGTATCACCTATCCCTTTCCTCAACATTGGAAGCAATGATGATGAATATTGACATAGTCATAGATCAAATAAATCAATGGAAAACTTATAGAGATTCATGTCATCAATTTTATGCAACAAAATTGTCCTATGATGAAGTGAAAAAGAAAGACATAAGCAAAGAAAATATATCTGTTCTTTTTATGGATCCTAAAACCAATGACATATTCCTTTGAATTCAAAAAGGTTTCCAATACATTGGTGTAATCATGATGAGATATGAAATAACTTTTGGGATAGGTGGTGGATGGTCTTTGACCAACCTCCATGTAATAATTATGAGGTGTCGCTCTATTTACTTAGAAAACTATACTATGAATTTATCCTTCATCAAATTTCCAATTATTTTGATTTGAGGGAGTTTCAAGGTAGAGGTGGATGCTCTACCCAAAATAGACCAGGAGCTCACTAGGTAGATAACCATGAACATCAAATAAAACTAGCACAAAGACTTGTTTATCATGTGATGCTTCCGATAGCCATCATGGAGTGTATGGAGGTGAAGACTCTCCATATAGTTGTTAGCCTGACAAATACCATTATAGAGCATGGCACACAAATATCTCAACCTTTTTCCTCACAAGATGATGTAGTAGCTCAACCATCTAGCTCTATTGTTCAAACTATTGTAACCTATGATTTGGGAGAGATAGAAATGTAGAGAGTGTGAAAAGCTATGAATTTTTGAAAAAATTGGATGAATTTAGCCTACAGTGATGACCCCCTAGAAAAATAAAAATTTCTAAAATACACAAATTTTATATGAGAATAGGGATTTTTGGGCCTTTTGAGTGTAATGGAAAGGCCTGTTTGGACAAAAATGCTTCAATGATGTTCAGTTGCTTACTAGATCTGAGCTTCAAACACTCGTTTGCAACTTTGTCAAATGATCTCCAATTTGGATGAAACTGAAGCCAAATCTAACTTTCTCGAGCCTTCTTGATGCATTGGAATAGTAAAAAATGCTACTAGCATAACTAGAAATGTTGCAATCACCCGAATCTCATAAAACACATATGCAATATGAAGAGGTTATTAGATCTTTGCAATTTCTTTCCGATTCACCAAAATTTTCAAAATGCAAGAGAAGAGCATACAAGAATTTACAAGATCGTTACAAGAAACTCAATCTCTCAATCAAGAATATATGAAATTAGATTTCTTAAAACAAAACCTCTGATACCGTGTTAGAAATATAAAATAGATTTAATAAACCAAGGAACTTTTTAAGAGAAAATAAAAGTTACATAAATTGGAAAAACATAAGAATGCAAACGAAGACTCCAAGAAATTATTCAAAGTCAATGTGACAATATTGCATTAAGAGCTTTCAATCTAAATCACTACACTGGAAAAGATTGCAAGAAGATATATACCAAAATATTTCAAGAAGATGCAAAAACAAGCTAGGTAGTGATTTTATATAGAATTAAGGAGAGGATGTAGGTGGAAAATCCAACCAATAGGAATCAACCACAAAAAGTTGAGATGGACAACCAAAAGTGGATGATGCCACCAAAAGTGGAAAGTGGTTCCACCCTTTAAGGAAGGGGACACCACACACATATCTCCTAGTAGTAAACTCACTTTATTATCCTAAGAAAGCTTAATTAAGTGTAGGAAAAACCTAGGACTAAGGGAAAATAAATTAATCCACTAGGAAAATAAAAACCTACACCAACAATTTCCCCTCCTCCCTCTTCTAGAAATGTGTTTCTAATTATTGCAATAGATTACTTCATGCAATGGGTAGAATCAATTTCTCTTTTATTCACAACTATTGATGCAATATGTCACTTCATCTTGGAAAAAATTATTACTTGATTTGGTCTACCTTAAATAATAGTTTCAAACAATGGAACACCATTTAAGACCAATGAAGTGAAGAAATTTTTGGAAACATTTCACATTTAGCATCACTTTTCAACACCTTATTATCCACAATCTAATGGTCAAATAGAAGCAAAAAATAAAATTCCCAAACAAATCTTATGAAAAACTATAAGTAAACATAACAAGGATTGACACACTCAATTATCTTATGCATTATGGGCTTATTGCACAAGTATTAGAACACCCGTAGGAAATAAACCTTATAAACTTGTTTATGGTGCTAATGCAATAATACCCTTGGAGTTAGAAATTTTATCACTGTGAGTTTCTCTTAGGGGGCTTATTGACAATAACACCTATAAAGAGAAATTATTACAATGGCTTGAAATGCTCGATGAACAATGTATAAATGCTCTTGAGAATCTTCAAGTTTATTCCAAAAGAATGCAATGTAGTTACAATGATAATATCATTTCTCACTCATTTAACAAAGGGGATTTGGTATTATATGAAAATCAATGTAATATTGTAGTGTATAAAAATGTATCCCTTTTACATTTTCACACTTAGTTTGGAATTAATATTAAAATGAACTCAATTGTGCCTTATTTTTGGTGTTGTAAAGTGTACCTCTTTACACTTTCACACTTATCTAGGGCTCATTTAATTAATTAAGCTTAATTTTCCTTAATTGGCCCCTTTAATTCAAATCCAAGCCTATTTTATCACATTTTCTAAAGAGAAAACCCGATATTCATCAATGCCTAAACATAACACTTCTCATCAAGCAATGTGTGTCCTAGGTGAGTGACCTAGGACCCATTCGCCCATGAGTGAAAGGGTCCTCACTTAGACCTAGGACCTAAATTTAAATTATATTTTTTGTGGTATTTTAAAATATTCAAATCCATATTCAGATGTCGGCTTGTGATATTTGAATTTCTGGAAATTAAGGTTACATATATATAAATATAAGGTCATTTCATTATGTTTCACCTAAAATATTTTTATGAGATCAAATTATAATTCAAGAGCATTTCAAGAGAAATTCAAGGCATTCAATACCAAAGTTATTGAAGTTTATTACAACAATGAAGATTGAATTGTCACATCAAAGTCTTCTTGCATCGTGCATGTTTTTGGAGATAATATGATGATGTAGGTTTCATGATCCTTTCAAGCATTCAAAGAATTATATTAATTCAAGATCCAAGGTTCAAGATCTACATCCATTGAAGTCATTTCATGCAAGTTGTAGATTTACATTCCAAGGTTTATTCAAGGGTTTGGTGAGTTGTGACATTGATTTGTTCATTCATCTTTCCTCTCATGCTATTTTGTTTCATTTCAAGGTTTGATTACCAAAATGAGGTTTGACCAAAGCAAATCCCATTTACCAAAAATTAAAAAAAATGTCCTCTTGATTTTGTGTTTGCAGATTTAGGTGGAAGAAATCTTGAAGAGAAAAATTGGAGAACTTTTCAAATTTGCAAAAGTTGTCATCTCACGAAAACTCACTTGCAAAAATTATTTCTGACTTTTCGAACATGAAATCTAGGAAATTGAAGGATTTAGATCTGTAGAAGAGGCTCTCAAAAGTTACAAACAAACCCTAGCTCATGACCCATTAACCCCTAGGAAAATGATTCCCAGATTAGCTTCAACAACTAACTTTTGGTGATTGGTACACATCATCTTACCTCTCTTTGATCCATGATCTAATTTATATTTACATAAGTATTGTGCTTAATCTATTAGATCGAAGTTGTAGATTTCATTTTGGAGTTAGTTTACTATCTTTAGTTTTTCTCCCCAAAGTGATATTTGACTAGGACCCCTGTCCTTGCAAAAAAAGAAATCTGTAGATTGACACATTGATTTGATTCACCTAAGGGTTGATAGTCGTTTCATTTTTTGGATCTCATTTCCTAATGAAATAGAAGAAGAATAGGTCCCTAAGTGGTTCATCAATCCCATTTTGGTAACCCTTAACTTAACCTATCCATTTTTCTTTATTTCATTTTAGTGATCTTGAGTTTGATCATTGCATTTTTCTGATTTTGGAGTCCACTTTCACCCTAGATCTAGATCTTTCATTCATTTGCATTGCATAACATTGAATTGAATCTCATTTAGGGTTTATTATCTTGCATTATTTTGTATTTAATTTAGGGTTTTAGGATTGCATTTTTGGAGCTATTAAAATCTGAAAAATATAAAAAAACAAACCATTTTGCAAATCATTTACATAGCATATAATTGCATCATGATTCATTTGAATTTGAAAATTGAATCAAAAGTGCACATCAAATAAGGTCTCCTAGTTTATCATTTTTTCATAATTTTCATTTGCTTTCAACCTTAATTTCAAAGAAAATTCAAACTATAACTCACTATTTTAAATTAGAATTTGGAAACCACTAGAATCAACTCAAAAATATGTAAAAACATTTTGAAGAACCCTAACCTAGGACCCATTCTCCCAAGGGTGAATGAGTCCCTGATAAGAGCTATTTCCTAAGTTTTGGGGCATTGAAACATTTGTTTTTGTATTCCGCTTTACTATTTTTTAGATTTTTGTTTTAGTTTGCAAAAATTTTGTTACTTAAAATTGATCATATTGAGCTTCATTTGATAAAATTAGTCCATTGTGTGAATTCAAAATTACATTTACAAGACATCATTTTCAATTTTTTCCATAACATAATTAGAAAATTATCTTGCTTAAGATCTGAAAAATTTATATTCCAATTCACTCTTTCATAATGGACATGTGCATTGGGAATCTTTGGAGGTATCTAACATCTTTGGTTGATGTTTCAAGTTGTTTTTTTGGAAATGATCATAATGAAATAGAATCTAATCGTGCTCAATCAAATCCTAATGAATTTCCTCATGAAGTTGACATCATCAAAGAAGATAATGACAACATGAATAATTTCATAAGCAATTGCCTTAACAATCTTGAGAACAATTCATCCTTTTATCCTTCTATGAAACAACCAACACCCCCTACCATCCCACCACTTGAGATGTTTGGTCTTTTACATCTTGAAATTGAGTCACAAACCAACCCTAAACCTCCAACAATGAGTGAACCTAGCTCCTCTAATCAAGTGCATACCTATCCATCTTATGTTAACAAAGTAACCAACACACCTATCAACCTAGAAGAGACTTATGGCCAAGGATTTAAGGTCTTAAATAAACAAGGATGTGACATAAATAATGAGCATTAAATCCATAAAATTTTAGATCAACTTCCTATTAAAGATACTAAAGGACTAGGATATCAAAATCCTTATCCCTCCACATATTCTAAGGATACAAATGCCCTCCTTCATAATGAGGAAGTAATGTCTCACCAGGATGATAAGATCACTTTAGGGCCTCCTTCGAATCAACCTCAACAATATCCTCAAACAAGCAAGAAATCAAAATCTTAGAAAATTAAAAAAAAATCATTCCTACATACTAAAACACAATTAAATGGAAAATGGAATACCTTCTCCATGTAGGATTGATTACATTTCCACCTCCTAGTAAAAGCAACAAGCCTAAGAACATGAATTATTATGCATATCATAGAACTCTTAGGCATAGGTTACTAATGAGTGTCATGGATTAAAGATAATATTGCAAGAATTTTATCCCAATGATCATGATTCTTATGAGAAAATGGTTGGATAGAAATTACATGAACTTTACTCCTTGCCATGTAATAGCTATAGGATCATAGCATACTCACTATTACATTTTTAAACATTCATTGAAAATTATTTTCTTTATTGCAAGGATCTCATTCTCATCACCTATCTTAGCTCATCGGATTTTTCTTGCACTTAGTGGGGGAAATGGGTTAGATAGCCTTGTCCTAATTTTGCACTTGATGTTGTCCCTTTGGATAGTTATTTTCCTTTTGTATATACTGATCAATATTGGGATGTAGATGAACTGCTATAGGTTGACTCACATGCGCCTTACTAGTCTTTTTCTTTATTGTTTTTTTCATGTTCTTTGTGTGATTGTATGTGCATAATGTGGTCTCCCCATACTATTATATTTGATGTATCTATCTCTTCACGTGTTTTCCTCTATTTTCACCTACATTCTTATATATTTTGTAAACATTTATCTTTTCTTTGTCCCATTTTTTCCTTTTGGGGATGATGCAAAGTGTCGAGAAATTTAGGTCTCTTACATGTTGACCCAAAAAAAATTTCTTTTTTTTTCTCTCTATGTGTCATTCTTCTTTTTTTGTGAGTATTTGGGAAATGATGACATTTTTTTAGAGCTCTCTAATCACATTGTAGCAAAGAAATAGTGACCCCAAATCCGTAGATCCCTTATGTATTTAGGATTTGATTTTGGGGGAAACCCCTTCCTCTCTTTCTCATGATGTAGCTTCATTTGGGAACATATGACTTGGCATATGTAGGGCTTTCTAAATAAGATCTCATGTCCTCTTTATTGATTATAATTGATTATTGGCTACTTTAAAGAAAATTTCTCACAAAAATGGTGTTATCAATTTCTTTAAAGTGGGGGCATACATTGGCATTATCATTTCTCATGTTTCATTGTGTGATTTTCTTTCTTCTTAGGATGCGTCTTTTTCTTGGTGGTGTCATTGGGTTTGATGTCCTCCAAGAGCATGATATTTCTTTGACTTGTCCTCTCTTGGAGACATTAGGAATTATGTTGTTGAACATTTGGAATACTGAGAGGGGGGTGAATCATTATTCCATAAAACCATTCACATAAAATCCATTTAACCATTATCACAATTCTAACTGAATCAACAAGAGAGAAAATAGAAATATATCAATGCAACCATACACATGAACACTAGGATTTTTACGTGGAAAACCCAAAAAGGGATAAACCAAGATGAGTGTTAACTCACAATATATTAAATCTAGATATAAAATATTACAAGGCTCACTGCTAGGACCCATTTTCCTTAAAAAGGCTCGCTACCTGCATACAAAAGATGGATAACTACCAAGATACATAGATAGTGGCTAACTGCCAAGAGATTAAATTGATAAGATACACCTTCAATGTGTAGGGTTCAATTCCAATGAAGCTCGGAATATGTAGTACTACCTCACACAACAATCACTCAAAAACTCTGCTCTGATCCACAACTAATAAATAATTTAGGCTTCAACCTTTCTTCCACACACACACTTTTCTTTTCACTCACTCTCTTGTCTATATATCTCTCCAATTCAAAACACCATATATATATATATATATACAAGCATATCTTTATCATCAATTAGGTCAACCTAATTAGATGAAAATAAAATAATCAAAACTCTCTTTGTCGACACCAAAAAGAATTTTATCTATGTAGTGAATTATAATGAGTCGGATGGCATCCATAGAACATAACTAGTCTCCATAATGTATTGCATATGCTAAGTTGGCCAAGACTAGAACAAAAATTTTCTCCAAACCAACAAATAATCCTCAAAGAAAACACCATTCAGATATGAGAACACATTAATTTCCCATCATACCACCAACATATAGACTGTTAACAAAAAGCACAACATAAGAATATTCACCTTAATAAATGTGGAGTCTCCCACATAGTATGCCAAGCAAGGAACAATAGTAGAATACATAGTTGAACTCTATCAAAGATAAATTTCTGCTCACAACCAAAAATGTCTCAAGATCCATGATATAGCTATCTAAATGAGTCATGATAACATTTCTAACAGATTGGAGTCATATTAGATCTTGCAGTGATTTTTGAACTCAAATACCAACACACTGATCCAACACAAAAGGGAATTACTGGTAGGCAACTTCAGGTAATCCAAGTTGATACAAACTTGTACACTCTCCAATTCCTTCATCACTCAATTGTGTGCATTTTCACCTTTTTCCTTTATATCTTCCAAATTCCCTTCAACAGACCTAATTCCAGTAGGCACCTCAAGTCCGAAGATGTAGACATTCAAAGAATCAATCATGCCTCTAAGATTCTCCACAAAAAAAAAAGATGAATCAAAATTAGCATGGGGAATAACCTTCTATAATTCTTCCAAAGCTCTCTGAATATTTTCCTTTCATGCTAAAACTCACTTCCTTCTGCAACTTATTTATTAGCAATACTCTTCCTTTTCTTCCTTGTTTCAGTTGTGCTACCAGAGGTAACTTCTACATTGAGATTCCTCGAGCTTTCCAAAAGAATTTTAGCATAATTATCAACTTCAACCTCTGACACTTCATAATATAATTAAGATATCCATACCATCCTGGATTCAACTAATTCCATGTGACAAAAATTTGCAGACACAAGAAAATTGATGCTTTTGAAGTACCTTTCAACAACACTTACTAGAATCGTAAACCTTCTATTCATCCTCATCTAAAATGTTCCAAAGAATGCAAAAAGGGTAGTCTCTTGTGCATCCAAGCTACCAAGATTTATCATGAAGTTCCTGATTTGATGGCAAATAGGAACTGTATCCAACCATTCTATTCTTCCTATTACCTGTAACTCTCTCAAAAAGTAAAAGAGGAAATAGACAACAAGATTACAATACCAAAAATTATTCTTCTTACTCTTCTTTATTTCCTTTAAATTATTCTAAAGATGTATATGGAGTAATTCACATAAGTCATAATCCATACCTATTTTAACCATATCAATAGCAGTATGTACAATAGCAGTAGAAACTGTGAGGTAAATGTTAGGGATACAAACTTTGTGACCGATGAGCATAGCAGCATATCTTATTACCAGATCAAAAATGGATCTCAAATCAATCTATTTCCCTTTAATATTCATACTAGTAACCTCAATTATTTTTTGCTCATCCATAGCCTTCCATTTGGGAACTGGTCTAGAGGGACACAAAATAGTTACATCTCTGATAGATTCTCAGGTAATTAAATGTGTCTCATCAATCCACAAAGATTCATCATAAATTCTGATTAAAACTATTCAAATATACTTCTTTCCAAATTCAAACAAAGGGAATTTCCTCCAAACATCCAACTTTTTGTCAGCTAACACTCTATAGGCATCATGGCTCTCTTCTTATTCACTTTCCCATAGCATGTTCAATTGAACTGATGACATTTATTCTATCTTACTATAAAAAAATGCATAGATATCCTTTGTAGGAAACACTCTCAGAGGGATATGGGAGAATGCACCAATATACTCTTCCGACATATCCTCCAAATATCTTCTCAAATTAACTTGCACTTAATCTGCACTATTCACAACCTTTGAATTATCCATAGCAATAAAAGTGAAAGATTGTGCAAATAGGAATTTACCTCTATAAATTCCAACAAGAAATGTATAGATATCCTCCTTTCAGAGCTCACTTCGAATCCACTTGTTCTTTTCTTCAAACCCTAAAACTTTGAATTGCTCTCTAAGCTTCCTTTGCACGCTTCTTTAAAAATACATAAGCCTCTTGAATTGTCTAAATTTATTCCTTCCATTTTGAATGATTTTGTAATAAATGCTTCAATCTATAGGTAGATTACCTCAAAAATTGTGTACGCCTCCATTCTTTCAAATTTTGCAGACTTTATCCTTCACACACGTGACTGAGAAAATCCCTTAATTCTACAACCACATTAAATATAATTTTGTCATGATGTGACACAAGTATGGATGAGGGGGTTCATTATATTTTCTGATAATTTCTCCCCCTTAGCCACTACTTTACTTAGAAATTGACGAGAGTATCTACATCAGAGGTCAGCACAAATAAGATTGATGATTCAACTTGTTTTCTTTCCTTTCTCCAAATCCTTTTCATTTCCTTTCTTGCTTCTTCCAAATCAATGATTTGATCATGCTTCTTCATTGGATAATTATTCTTTCTTCTTCTGTAGTTATTATCAAGGTGTTCCAGATTGCTTCACTTACAACAAACAACATTCTTCTTTCCATTTTCTCTTTTATTCAACTTATCTTTAAAAAAACTAACTTTATATTCGATGTTCTTGCACTTATGATATTTTCTAGAGAATGATAAAGAATCATTCTAATGCAGAGCAAGGAGGAAAACATCCAATGATAACAATTTAATCAGGTTCAAACAATCTCCAATTACAAAAACCTAAAACTGTTGTCCTATTCACCATTCACCACTATCTTCCTTGTATTCCATACAGTGTTTTCCTACCACAACTTGCATACCAAACCACAAACCCATAAAAATTTTACCTTTTTAGACACCCATTAATCACAACTTTGACATACCAAATTTATCCATGCACTTGTTTTGGAATATCATCACTCAAAATTGACTAGTATGCTGGATAGAGCCCCAATTAGCCCTACTTTTCAAAGCATCATCCTTCTAAACACTTTTCCAACCCAAAAAATCTATGTAAGGACCTTCACCAGGTTACAATACCGCTAAGTCAATAGCTTTGGGTCAAAAAACACTCTCTAATGCAACAAAACATAAAACCCTTGTTTTGACTAGTTTTCAAGAGGGTTTATTGGTTCTTTGTTCGATCCACACCTTATATCCCTTTTCCAACACCTCAAACAAATCATTTGATGTCTTCCTATGTTATTCCAACCATCTCCCAACCTTTAACTCTACAATTTCATCAAAACCCTACTTGAAAGCACCACTTTTCAATCCAAAACTCGTAAATTTGCAACTAGGGCAGCATCAAAAAGCCCTCAAACTCAACCCCCTGCTCGTAAATCCTACTTCAACATTAAAAAATACTTAAATGTACCCATTCCACCCGAATTATAAACTACTCTATCGGTGGAATGGGTCAACCATCCATTATTTTCACTATCAAACCTTTAAAATTGGGTTTTCAGACATGTTACCAGTAAATAGCTAATAAAAATCTTCAAACCCTATGAAAGCTCACCAAATCAAAGCCAAATTGAAGTTGAATTAGGTGTCCATCAAATTTAATGCCTTTTTTTTATCACAAACATTCTATACAAGGGTGATCCCACAATATTGGTTTATAATTTTTGACCAAAGTAGACATTGAACTGACTTTTTCTATAACTAGATTTTCACTTTCGGGCACCTATATTGGCTAAACCATGAGGAATTTGAAGATGATGCAAACTAGTGAATTGTGGAATTTTGTCTATAAATTATAAATATATTTTTCAAAAAAAATTGATTCATATTGCACTTCTTTTTCCATCTCCTTCAAAAACTAGTTTTTTTCAGTAAACACATTTTTAAGGAGTGACGCTCACCATATAACACAACTTTTTTCCATGAAGGATAAAATTATATTTTTTTTCAAATTTAGATTTGTAACTAAGATATCTAGTGCTTCCAATTTCTTTCATAGTTTTTTATTGAATATTTTTTCCTTAATGAAGTTTTGAAGTCAAACCAATTACAATTCAGACACAGGCAGACTGTATAACACATTTTTTGTATGTATCGAAATTCAAGTTTTTTTTCTTGTTGGATCATGGACTTCAATATCTAGTGCACTCATATTTTTCAATTTTTTTTTTTATAATATTATATTTTTCCACATGTATAGAACAAACAGCTTGATTTTCATTGAAAAACCTACATTCATAAGAAATAAAAAATAAATATATTAATAAAATTAAATTTATTTAAAATTATACTTTTTGGGAAGCTTATAATAAGGAATACATACTTAAAGACAGTAAATTTTAAATGAATTTGTTTGATCCCCCAAAATGTAAATCAAAAGTGGTTTTTTATCATCATTTTGATAGGTGTAAAGGAGACTCCATTATAGGTATGGTTTAAAATTAGCGGGGTTCTATCCAAGGGGGTTGGATCTAAGGTAGTTTGATCAAACCCTCTTTAATTGGAAAGCTTTAAATGGAACTTTCTAAGTATTAAATCATTATATTTTTTAAAAATATGTGATTTTAGCAAAAATCAGAATCTCCCAGATATTGTAAACCAACTTTGTGGGATCACCCATAGGGTCGTACAACACTTGGCTTGTAACAACAAATTACCAAGAAAATAAACACATAAATCAATGAAAATAGGGAAGTCTTTATTGATTAAGCTTCATATACTATTATCCAACCTCTACCTCAAGGTTTCCAAGCCTATTTGAATGATTTCCACAACAAACAATGGTTACAACTGTCATTAGAATGCCCTGACCATTGGTCTCCCCAAATAAGACAAAATTTGTAAAAATTTCTAATGCAACATGGCAACATTTCAAGAATTTGCAAATTTTTAACAAAGTGACTCCCAACTGACCAAAAAGACTAATGACATTATAAAATTTCCTATTATGACCTTATTGAATGACACTAGACTAAAAACACCCTAAAACCAAACTTGACCTAAGACCATTTACATGCTTTAACATGGTGCCCCTGTACCATACACCCAGTAAGAAAAAGATCTCAAGTCCCTTTGAGGACTAAATTGTCGTAAATCATGCTTGATAATTCCGCCTTCTTTTTTTTTCAAATTCTCCTTTGTCTAGTAAGCCTTTCCACTAGATCAAGTATTGAAGACTTGAATCATGCTTTGCACTCTTGAACTATTTACCACCTTGACACTGCTCCATCTTTAGAAACTGCTTTGATGAATGTTCTCTTACCTTGCCCTCATCTAAAACTAATGTTGAACTTGTCTTCATACCTGTATCATTCTTGTTTTGAACTGCGCTCTACTTTACTCTTGTTGCACACTTGAAATCACCTACATATCCTTGCCATTTACCTTGATTCATTTCATCCTTTTCCTTTAGCTCTTTCACCAGATTTTATACCCCTAATGCCACTGTTTATTAGGTTTCCAAACCTTTGTACCATCAATTTTACCAATATTTGTCTTGACATAATTTAGCTTCTTATTAGCTTCTTTTACAGTTACTGAACAAAGCATTGTCCCTATCATAATCTCAACATGCTTTTCTAACCCATCTTGCACTCCCACAATCAATTCATCCTTGACCTTCTCTTTATCAAGTTTTGAAACCAACTCAACACCTTTTCCTTCTAACATTGCATAATCCTTCAAACTTACTATCCTAGCATCGTCTCCCTTTGTAGTAGTTGTACACTCTTCATTTTTTCCTTCCTCAAACTTTACAAACTCCTTTTTTCCTAACATAATCACCTTTGTTGTCTTGGTCTTCTCTTTAACATCTTCCTACAATGGTGTTAGTGTAAAAGTTTTTTCATCCTTTTCAATCTGATAAGTATTATCTCTTCCATCATATATGGCATTTCTATCAAATTTCCATGGTTTTTGAAGTGATAAATGACAACAATCCATAGGAAATACATCACAAAGAATCTTGTTCTTATATCCAGCAATGTTAAACTCAACTAAATCTTATTCATTAACCAAAATAGACTAATCATCATTCAACCAAGACACTTTGTAGGGTGTTTCATGAAGTACTTATTTTATTTTATCAACCATTTCAAATTAGACATGATATTATCAATACTCCCTGAATCTACTACTTCCCTACATACCTTTCCTTTTCATTTGCAGGTGGTCTGTAATAATGTCCTCCTTTGTGTGGATTATTTCTCCTTGGTTGCTTTAAGAAATTTTCTTCTCACCATCAATGATTCCCCAACTTCTGGAGCATCAATTTAACTAGGAGAATGAACACTCTCACAATCATCCTCTTGCACCAGGCTATGTGCAGGATCATGATGAGCCAAAAAGTGGTGATATTATGGGTATGTGTAGGGTATGTGGTTGATTACATTTTTTTTACCCAAAAAAGATGGAATGAAAAGGGTTTTTAAAGGAGATTCTCTGCTTTCCAACAATATAAATTATTCTTTACATTGAATTTAATAAATAATTATTATTCATTTTCTATTTGAATTACAACTAAAGTCTTGATTGATAAGCTGATAGAAAAACATCTATAGCTTTCAAACGATATCAAAAATTTTGAATCCAAAACATGCATCACATTCTATGCTTCACATACTATAGGATTAAAAAAAGAAAAATTGAATTTCATGAATTTTTGACCAAGGTGGTCAAACATACGAGTTTTTATATTTTTTAAAGTTGTAATAAAAAAATCATAATTAATTATTTAATTGGAAAAAAATTACAAAAAAATATGCATCACATTGGGACATGAGTCCTCTACTTATATCTAAAATAGTATCATTTTATTGTGGTTAGGGTGGTCAAATAGACACCTACTTCTTATTTTTTCCCTAAAATTTAAGTACTACTGCATTGAAATTTCAAATTTTTACCAAAAATATATATTTTTTAAAATAAACCTAGTAGTTTAGAAACTACATTCAATTTGCTACAGATTCTATTCTTACATATTTTTGAAATAATATAGATAACTTATTCAAAAATTATGTCAAGTTTCCTAACTCTAATTTTTCTAAATCTTTTGCCACTTAAGGGCTTATTTTTTTCATGATGATCCTGCACATACCCACCAATTGGACTCTTTTGTCACCACTACTTGAAGTAGAACCTTGTTTCTCTAGAAACTTCCATGATACATGTCCAAACTAATTATAACAATGGTAACATCTTCTTGAAAATCAACTTCATCTTCTACCTCCACCAAATCTTCCTCTAAAACCTTTGAATCTGCCTCTTTGATTAGCAACTTGGTCTTTGTTTTTGTGTGCATCTTCTTCTTCATAAGTTTACCTTGATCCTCTTCCTCTACTAGTGCTACCTTTGCCTCTTCCTTGTCTTTGTTTCCTTCTTTTTAACTTCTCCTTTTCCCTAGTAGCCAATTGGAAACATTCTTCAACTGATCTAGGCATAGCCAAACTTAATTCATCCTGAATTTGGAATCTTTAGCCACACATATACCTTTCAATATTTTCATTTTCGTCTTCAACATGACTAGACCTAATACTCAACTTGTGAAATTATTTAGTGTGGCCATAACATCCTTATCCTTCTGCTTTAAACTTTGCAACTTCTTGAAAGTTTGTATAGCATGATCACCTAGAAAAAATTGGAATTTTATCTTTGATGTCATCCAATCCCATGAACTAATTTTTTTTTTCCCCTTCTTCACTCTTTCCTCTTGAACATAACTCCATCATGTAAGAGTAGGACCTTTCAACTTAGTCTTTGTAAACTTTACCTTTTTATCTTCAACAACCTCCTTGTACTCAAAATAATTATCTAGTGCATCTATCCAATCAAATACCTCTTCAGCATCCAACTTACCATTATACATTGGCACATCTATTTTCTCACCAGAAGCATCTCCTATAAAAACCTTTAGCGTATTTATCATCCTTCTCTCATTTGGCTCCAATTCATCCTCATCATCTTGGACTCTTCTTCTAGGGTTCTCACCTTCATCCTCTTCCTCATTTCCTCTTTAGTGTCCTTTCCTCTTCTTTGCTTTGTCTCTAACATTGTAAACCTAGCTAAGATTTCTTCTTAGGATTCTTTCAACAACTTAATCTCTCTTGCAAGTACTGCACTACCTTTAGGAGGCATCTTGTCTCTTCAAATCACCACTTTTCCTTCTTCAATATTCAACTTTTCACCTTCAAAAGATCTAATACCTATGCTCTAATACCACTTGCAGAGAAGGGAGGAAAACTTCTAATGATCACAATTTAATCAAGTTCAAACAATCTCCAATCACAAAAACCTCAAACTGTTGTCCTATTCACCATTCAACACTATCTTCCTTGTAGTATTCCATACAGTGTTTTCCTACCAAAACTTGTAGACCAAACCACAAACCCAAAAAACTTTTACCTTTTCATACACCCATTAAGCCCAAATTTTACACACCAAATTTATCCATGCGCTTTTTTTGGAATATCATCACTCAAAATTGACTGGTACATTGGACAAAGCCCCAATTAGCCCTATTTTGCAAAGCATCATCCCTCTAAACACTCCTCCAACCCTAAAAATCTATGTAAGGACCTTCACTAGGTTACAAGACCTTTGAATCAACAACTTTAGGTGAACAAAACACTCTCTAATGGAACAAAACATAAAACCCTTGTTTTGATTAGTTTTTAAGAGGGTTTATTGGTTCTTTGTTATCCACACCTTATCTCCCTTTTCTAACACCTCAAACACATCATTTGAGGTTTTCCTCTTCTATTCCAACCATTTTCCAACCTTTAACACTACAATTTCATCAAAACACTACTTGAAAGCACCACTTTTCAATCCAAAACTCAGAAATTTGCAACTAGGGCAGCATCAAAAATCCCTCGAACTCAACCCCCTACTCCTAAATCCTTATTCAACACTAAAAACTACTTAAATGTGTAACGTCTGAAAATGAAACAAGCTTTAATGCACAATAGAAAAGGAAGATTAGAATCGTTAGAAGCACACATGCAATACAAATACTAAATCTAGAATGCAAATTCATACGTTAAGCAACAAAGAACATGGGAAAGTAAAAACGTAATTAAAATTGAAACAATCTCACCAATTCCAAACATATTTCCATGAATTATCTTGATTGCCCTTCTCCATTTTGCTTGTGTAGTATAATTGCCCTCAGATTTTCAAGTTCGTGCAAGTATAGCCTTATGATAATGATTAGCAAAATATCGAAGATTCAAGACAAAAGTGCTCTCAAAAGTTATCAAATTCGCGAGAGAGATTGGAATGAAAAATGACAAATCAATTTATAGAAAATTGATTATTCGAATGACAAGTCAAGATTGAAAGATTAACGGACGGTTGAGATTGACAGATTGGACATGCATTCAGTTAACTGATTGAAGTGACATGAGTGATTCGAATTAAAAATAGAATTAAAGATTAAATAAATGATTTAATCTTCAGTTCGGCATTCGAAAACATAAGAAATATCTTTACATGACAAAGATAAAGATTGATTAAAGCAACTCTTTGTTCGAATGCACGCACAACACTTAATTAATTAAATAAGAATATTTAATTAATCCGCATGTACACGCAATTGAGTTAGAAGTGGATGATTGCATGATTAGACGAAGAGATTACTCAAAGACGCCACTCAGACATTAAATTAATAGTTAACTGAACGATTAAAATACATGTCGAGTTGAGTAAAAGTAAATACTTAGATAACTCACATAATTATCTAAAATATAGAAGAATGTGTTAAAATATAATTAATGAATTAAATAATTCATTTAATTCAAGACTCGATATTTGAAGAATAATTAAATAAATAAGATTTATTTAATTAAATGACGAAGGGGATTTAAAATGAATAATTAAATAAAGAATTTATATAATTATAGTTGAAATACGATAAAGAGTAAATTAAATAAGAATTTATTTAATTTAACCGGAAGAATAAGGTTAATTAGTAAGATAATTAAATAAGAAGTGTTTATTTAATTAATTAGATAGAAATGAAGAAAAGTGAATTAATTAAATAATTGAAATTATTTAATTAATAGAAGAATTAATGTTAAGATGAATAATTAAATAATTAAGATTATTTAATCAATAACCATGAAGAATATGAATTATGATGAATGTGGAAGTCGCAAGCCTAAACCAGATTTCGGTGTCTACATTTGCCCCTCTTTGATACAATGTCGTCTAGGCGTTGTGTCAAAGAAATTCGATAAAAAATATGCCCCAGTCAAGCTCCGGATTAGAACAGGTGAAGGTATGCCCCCTCGGGAAAATTGACAAATTTTCGAAAGGTTCAGAAAAATTTGGAAATGTGCCTGATTAGTCTAGAAGATAGGCAGAAATGTAATGCAGTTGACGGTATTGGGTTTGGAAATGGGAGGGATGGGTACGGGATGATAGAAAATGGAAGTTTACATGGCCAGAAGGAAGGAAATGCCACCTAAGCCCTAGGTATATATTGGAATTGGGGTGAAAAACTATTCATTTGCACCCACCTAGCTTAGAGATTTGAAAAGTTTGCTCTGACTTTCAGCGAGGATGTCTCCAGTTCCAGCCACCCATCATCGTGCCTACAGGATCAGGACGTTCCAGAGACTAGCCGGCGCGAACCCCCTGGTATGGACCTAAATTTTGTCTTTTAAAAATTTTAAGTTTCATGCATTTTAAGGTATTTATTGCATTTTTAGTTGTACATCACATTTTAATTTGCACCACATCTGTATGCGCGAACGACGCATCTGCTTGCGAAAAGCTGCATGTGCATTTTAACGCCGACCGTTTAGGCTTAGTTTAGAAAAGAACCACATGTGTTTATTTTGTAACGCATTTGATATTTGTGATGCGCATTTGAAATTTTGCTACGCATGTGATTGTTTGAAATGCATATGCATATTTATATCCGCATTTGCTTATTTTGATACGCATTTGAGATTATGCAACGCAAATGTTGATTTTAGCACGCATTTGATAATAATTAACCGCATTTGATTAATAATGACGCACTTGTAATTTGTGGACCGCATTTGTATAAAAGCGACGCATGTGTTAAAAAAATGATGCATTTGCATTTTATTTTAAAAATATACATTTTTCACTAGGGTAGATGATTCAGGCTGACATGAGGCATGTTGTTGCAGGTTGTTCTTGACCCTATCTACACACGTGAGTCGAGACCCACGACGTTTCGATTCAGAGACAGCTTACGGCCGGCCGAGCGACGGACTTATGGCATTTGGGTTTGTTGCACGTGACCGATATGCCCCAGATTAGGGAAAATCGGGGTTTACTGACAGCACTTTGTGAGCGGTGGCACTCGGACACGTCTTCCTTCCACCTTCCGACTGGAGAGGCCACGGTGACTTTGGAGGATGTGTATAGGATTTTGAGACTACCTATTAGAGGGACCTGGGTGGTCTATGATACCTAGAGGGGTATAGCTGAGATGTGTAGATATTACCCCCATGCTGACGTTAGATAGCTAGGGGTGGATGATTATGAGATTAGATGGCGGGTATTGGCCCAGAGATATAGACAGTTAGATTGTCTAGTAGCGACACTGATAGGTGGTATTGTACTGCCTGACCGCCGAGGTCATGGATTTCCTGTGGGATGGGGTGAGATGCTAGTGGGCATGCTAGAGCGCCGAGTTGTATATGCTTGGGGTTCGTGTGTGCTGGGGATGCTATACTTCCACCTTCATGACATTGCCTATAGAGAGGTGCAGTCGATGAGCTGCGGCACCACGCTCCTGATGGTATGGGCGTGGGAGCATATTGCTATCTTTAGACCACCGGTGACAGTAGATCTAGCTCGTGGAGCGCCATACTCCTTTCGGTATGCAGGAGCCACCACACAGCACCACATTGGAGACACGGGCTATTATAGACACGCTATAGACCTGATGCAGGAGTTTACATGGAGACCATACCTAGGCTGCGAGGCGTGGTCAGATGAGGGCGAGCATTTGCCATTTTGTCGACAGACACAGTATTTGGTGGGACGGACAGTGTCCCATATGCACATCATAGAGTGACAGTTGCCGGACCGGGTCCTGAGACAGTATGGAGAGGTACAGGATGTACCTCGAGGGAGAGCAGAGTTTGCTCGGTCTTCACGAGAGGTCCTATTGTGGGGGCCAGAGATTCCAGTCGCCACTGCAGAGGCAGATATTGATGGATTACAGGCATAGCCATGGGGATGGAGGGGTGGACCAGCAGATCCGGGGATGACTCCAGCATATGATCAGTGGTGGGCATTACACAGGCTGACTCCTTTGACAGATCCAGGGCAGCCAGCACCAGTAGAGCAGCGGGTTAGAGGTCCCAGAGGTAGACGGGGAAGAGGAGGTGGTCGAGGAGGCAGAGGAGGCCGAGGGGAAGGTGGGGATGATGGCAGAGGTGGCCGACATGGAGGCAGGAGAGGGAGGCGTGGTCGACGAGGATGAGGAGCAGCCTTGTCACCGATCCGAGAGGAGAGGGGAGGAGAGGAGGATGTGGCCATGCTAGATGTGGCCAGAGGTGGTGAGGAGGAGCAGCCAGCTGAGACAGTTATCCCAGATATCCTTGACATCCCAGCAGAGGCAAAGGTAGGTGCCGAGGAGGCAGTTGCAGAGGAGGCCGTTGGAGAGGAGGCAGAGATTAATGCCCTTGGATTGCTAGGTGCCTACCAGGAGGATGATGAGGAGGATGATCATGAGAGATAGATCAGGGATCAGATCTTGGAGGAGATGGACGAGGAGGAGGATGGGCAAGACAGGGTCCGTCAGGATGATACAGAGGCAGAGGTGCCTGACACTGATATATTTCGAGCCCAGGTTGCCTCCTTGGAGGAGTAGATGAGAGTGTTGATGGCAAAGAGAGATGCCTACAAAGTGGAGAGAGACAGAGCCTTGTTGGAGAGGGATCAGGCTGTAGCCCGGTGGCACGAGACTGAGCAGAGATTCACAGAGCTCAGGTCATTATGTACAGGACCGTCAGCAGCATTTGCCAGAGAGTTGGTCAGAGCCGGCGAGAGGGAGAGATACTACCGAGACTTGTATGAGGCAGAGATTCCCCTAGAGAGATGGGCTCCCAGTTTTTCAGCGGCATAGAGTAGTAGGTCTCAGACCAGGACCCACACACGAACAGTGAGCACAGAGGGAGTGGATCAGCCACGTAGAGCAGGGCCCTACGACAGACCTCCCACAGCTCTGAGATCAGCAGGTTCTCAGCATCAGTCTCCTACACACTCCCGACATGATGGCAGTGGCAGTTCAGGATAGAGATACAGTTTTGAGGTCCATTTGAGACATTGTATTTTGATCCGATAGCCTGCGGGCTTCCATGTATTTATGATACATTATGACATTGTGATGTGACACATATGAGCAATATGTATATATGATTTTGGCAGCGATTCTTATGATATGCATTGTCTATTTATTGATTATGCAGTCTTGATTTATACATGTGATGTTTATATGATATGCCTATGTGATGGATGGTTGTATGTACTTTATGTTGTTTATGCAACTAATGCGATAAATTTGATTCTATATGACATATAATTCTATATGATTATGAGATGCAATGTGATGCTATATGTATAATGACATGTGATGCTATACAAATGTAATATGATGTATGTATTTATAGTTTATTACTTATGATATGCAATGTTAAATGATGATTATTGTCTATTATGCCATGATAGTCTAAATGTGACATATGCCTATATATATGTATGTTTCTAACATGTATGTTGATGCAGGATGATGTATACCATTTTGTGTCACAGGACTCTGTCATAATGCAAGAAAGAAGAATTGTTAATGCGGAATGGAAGATCGACAAAGAATGAAAAGACAGAAGATAAATGTTAGTGTTAGGAATCTTCGATATTTTACCGTATCACAAAAGGTATTGCACTTTATCATCATTGGGCGGGACTAATACAAATGGAGACAAACACCAGGATATGACATAATCAAGGTGTGCAAGGTCATCCACTTGCTAAATAACAGACAGTCGCAGACAAGGATTGTCACTAACTCATACTAAAGGCACAAGTTGCCCCAGTCTTTTTGTCAGGACAAACCAAAGAAAACAAACGAAAGAAAAGACGGGGTCATGACACGTCATTGCTCCTCTAAATCCTTCATGGGACATCCTTGAGGAAACTAGTAACATGCCTCAAAATCAAATTGAAAAGAAAGTCAACAGACAGCAGTCAAAGAAAATAGAATTCTGATACATCGTTGCTTCTCTAAATCCTTAATGGGATATCCTTGAGAAAGCTAGTAACATGAATCCCAGTCATCAATTCAAGATAAATGATAAGATAAACAAGCCATAAAGTCAATAAGCCAATGAAAATATTTTCCAAAACATGATTTGTTTGTTTGATTTGTTTGATTGATAGAGCCTGATTGCAAGAGATACACATACCGGATAAGACTATGAGTCTGATTTCGATGTTATGACTATCTGTATAAGGCATGACAAAGCCTGGTTTTAGAAAGACATGTATCGTATAAGACGTTGAGTCAGATGCTGTTGATGTGATAACCTGTGTAAGGCTACGTTTGATTGTTTTGACCTTGTCGATTACGTAGGAAGGACGCATCCTGAATAAGACATAGGTTGATTGTTTTGATAACATCTGTTTCCAAGAAGGACACATCTTGTAGCAGACGGTTGGTTGATCTGTTTGAATTGTTTTGTTTGGAAAGTTGTTTGATATGACTCAGAGACATTGCTAACTTGTTCACCAGAGTAATGGATGACTTGATATGATGTGTGGACAATTGACCATGTGTGATGACATACCCTAAAGGACTGACCTAGTGTGGCCTCGGGGGCTCATCGTGTGATGGCCTTGCCTACGTTGTACACGCAGAGACCTCGTAGTTCGACTTGACTGCGACCGACAAGACTGACTACAAACAAAAGATGTGTGTGAAAATGAATGTGACGAACCCTAATGGACTGACCTAATGCGGCCTCGGGGGCTCATCGTATGATGGCCTTGCCTACGTTGTACACGCAGAGACCTCGTAGTTTGACACGACCAATGACCTTGTTATATAGACATATGGATTGACGCATGAATTTGTACAAACAAACCTAAATGGACTGACCTAATGCCTCGGGGGCACATCGGCAGATGGCCTTGCCTACGTCCAGTCGCAGAGGCAACGTAGTTCGACAAATGACAAAGACTGACAAGTGCGATTGATTCTGACTCTATTTTTGGATTTTGAAATGTTTTGATTTTTTTTGTCTTTTTGAAGTTTTCTGATGTTTTTGTGTTTTCTCAGGTCATTTTGTGATGTTTTTATGGATTTTCCATGGTTTTACGTCTTCAACACAACCAATGTAAGAACCAATATGACGCAAGTCAAGTGTTTTCCCCCAGTTGATTATAAGACCAACTGACTATGAATAGAGTAAGATGGGGGATATGAAATGCTCTCGATGTCAAGCGTTCCAAGTTATGGAAAAGACTACCGCTTATTATGAATGGTATATACAAATGATGGATAAAATAGTGGACTATGTACAAGGATAGGTAGTATGTACCGGGTAGTGGACTATGTACAAGGATAGTGATTCCTACAAGCAACCAAGAAAGCATGCACAAGAATCCAAGGACAACCATGATCTTGCCCCTAGTCAAGCTGAAAACCAATTAACAGGTGATGAGGATGGTGACAATGTTGTTTGACATGGGAAGGAAATATCCCAAAACAACATGAGGATGACGATAATGTGACTAAAGGATCAAGGTTTGCAGCCATGCTAGAAACAAAGCCAATGAATGTTTTGAATGATGCACTAGGATGCATAGAAAGATTATATGGATTGGGCTTGTTGCATTTGGAATGACTTTTCAAGATTGGATGGGATGATGGAAGATCCTTAGACCATTGACAAGGGAAAAACCAAGGCATGCGATAGGTATTGCGTATAAGGATAACTTGTTTGGAAAAATGCTATGAAGGCTATGACATGATATTTCATGGATAGTGTATGACCAAAGGATAGACATGTCAAGAGTTTTTCCAAAGCATGATTTATGTTTGTACCCATCCTTATCAAGATCAAAGTAGGTGGGAAAATGGATGTGAGAGGTAGGGCTAAGATGGATAGATGGAAAGGTCATACGAAGGGTATGGGAGATGAGACAACTTGCCCCCAAGTGTAATAGTCCACATAGATAATGGCTTACACATGACGCCTGTTTGCCAAGTTTTCATCATGGTACTTATCCAAAGCGCCATAAGAATGGTTTTCACTATTGGACGAAATTTTTCTCTTGACTTTTTTTCTTCTTCTTCTTTTTTTTTTTGGTGTCACCAAGATGCCTATTTGCCAGGTTTTCATCAAAGTGACTTTTTTTTTTTTAGATGGCCCTGATGCTTTAGATGATCACTGATTGTGCCGAATCCATTGATGGTGCTGATGTAGATACTGGTGCCATGATATGCCAATAATAACCTTGATGAAGTAGTTGCCTTGTTAGGATCATAGCACTTGGATACAATTGATTGATGTCATTGTGATCCTTGTTGACACTAGAGTTGGCCTTATCAAAATATGCACATCGTGATAGAGTGCCATGGGAGTCCTTACAATAAAGAGTTGCTACCAAGATGCGACGGATTTGTGACGTAGGATTTTTAGACTTTAGGTGAGATGTAGGATTATGATGGATGATGGTAGACACATTTGACAATTTAGATGTAGGAATTTTCATTTTCCAAACTTGGGGTGATGGATGATGGAGACTAGGTTTTAGATTGGGATAATGTTTGGAACCATGACTTTTATATGCCTTGTATGATGACCATTTTGAAGGAGGTGGACATTTATTATATGTGGGAGTCCTCTTTTCTTGTGGCTCCACATTTTGATTGACTTTTACTTTTGAACTATTTTCTTTGCTTGATCCATTTTTCTTTGGGATCCATTTTGACTTTATTTGTCCACTTGGATTTTTGATTGATTCAATGGCCTTTGATATTTGATTTTGAACTTTGAATTTGTAAGACTTTTATTTTTGTTGGTTCCAAATGGAAGGTTTATTCATGTTGGAATGGCAATTTATGGTATGGATGGAAGGAGTGTTGGCAACAACCTTATGATAAGAACTACTCATGGCCTCCATTTTGATGTTTGTATTAGATAAAGTTTCCCCCAATATCAAGGAGGTACCATTAACATCATTAGATTTGTTGGCTGAAGAATAACCAAGACCTTGATGTCTAGGATTTGCTTGAAACTGTACTGGTTCTAGAATTCCTTGCTCATGTATGCCTAGTCCTTTTCCTTGATACTGCATGCTCTGACAGATTCTGTTTGCGATGGGGTATTTTTCATTTTGGAAGCAAGATGCTAACCCATCATTGTGTTTGTGGAAACTGTTACTTGGAATCTCCTCATCTACAAGAAAGCCTGATTTGATAAAAGTGGATGATCCTAGTTGATAGGATGTCTTAGATTCATTGACATGTTGGATATCTTTGGTGTGATTTTGTAACACATCAGATTCAAAGGATTTTGCTGGTGCTTCCAAGTCAATTTTGAAACCATCTTTATGGTCATTGTCATAGAGTCCAATGAAATCAGCTATAGCTTGATCATTCACAAATATGTCTAGAGTAGGAGACTCTCGTTCTAGAGGAATATCATCTATGTTTTCAAAGGAGGCAAGTGTCTCATTTTGGGAAATGGATGCATTTGATACTTAGATAGGGTCATCTTCAAATGTTTGATCATGAATGGCGTAAAGGTCAAGGAGTGGATCATTTTGGACTTCTTGCTCAATAGTAGTGTCTTGATCAAAGACGGGTTTTTCTTGAATAATATGGTTGGGAATGGAATCTTGGTCAAGGATAGGTGTATTTTGGATGCCATGATTATCTAGGACTTCTTGGATGGACTTAAAGATAGGGTCATGGGATAGACTACTTTGATCTTGACATGAAGGTGAAGCCACGAAGTCATGCTTTGGACTTTCCATTTGACATGTATCCTCAAGTTTAGTAGATGGGATGTGACTTTGGAGACCATGAATAGATGTAGAGTGAGATGGAGTGGCATGGAAGTGATTAGTGGATGAAGGACTAGGATATGACATGGAGGCTTGGAAAGAATTAGTGGATGAAGGACTAGGGTAGGACATGGAAACTTGGAAGGGATTAGTGGAAGGTTGGTTTCCCTTGTTAAGGTTAGGATAAGGGTGATAAGTGGACGTTTGTTGTGGATTCATGGCATGGATTATGCTAAGGGACTCTTGATAATGAGGGTAGATGGATGGAGGACTAGGACTTATGGATTGTTGGTAGGAATGATATGTGGGTAGGTGACCATGGGTTGATGTTGGTAGGCATTTGGATTGGATATATTGTCTTTTGAAGTCTAGGGCTTGTTGGAATTGACCATTACAGAGTAACTGGTATTCAACTTGACTAGCACACATATCAAGGTAAATTGCAGACATGGTGGTGAGGTTATGATGAAATATGGAGTATAAATAAGGTATGTGATATGAGGACTAAGGTATGACAATGAAAAGAGTGACTTAAATCTAAGGTATGCAACCTAAGCTATGTTTTTGGGATTTTCTGTGCAAGTAAAATATGTCCAATATGACGCTAGTCTAGGATGACAATATCTAAGTATGCAAAGTTCAACTAAGCTTCTAAGGTAATCAATTCTGTAAACCTAAGAAGAGGGTACCAACTACCTAAAGTCTAACCAAGGTGCCAATTTAGTTATGTCAAAGAACCACTATAGGACAAGGATCAAAGATAACTTGAGTCTCCTAACTAGACTAATGAGCTAGGTGGACTCTCTGTAGGACAAAGGATAAGATGATAGGACTAGGTTCAATGACAAATTTCATTGACACTATGATTTTTCTAGAGTATAGATGGTGGACTACTCCTAAAGTTTGTAAAAGTGACCTTTCTAGAAGTCTAATGCAAGGTGATATGTACCCTAAGATGAAGGTAAACTCTAACTGAAGACAACTATGGTAATGACTAAATGAACCTAAAAGATGAAAAATTGAGCAAATTGTTTCAGGTTTCTATTTCAAAGACTGTTTGTGTGAAGACCAC
>VDFB02007965.1:0-28617 GCA_007258455.2 Sequoia sempervirens | reverse complement strand
AATGTCTAAGTCTGAAGAATTCCTGCTCAGCCCCCTTAATGCGCCCTCAACTGGATCAAGGTGATGGAAAATTTTCAAGTCTTGAGAAAGTTCCTGCTCACCCTCTGAAATACGCCCATGTTGATGACTGGCTAAAGGATGGAAAATTGCTAAATGTGTGAAATTCCTGCTCCATACCTCAAATGTGCCCAAGCCCAAGGAGAGAAGGAAGGATGAAAAAAAAATTCAAGTTTTAAGATTTTCCTTCTTGACCCATGAAATGCGCCCAAGTCATCTAGCTATGGAGGACATAAAAAAAAAAAGTTTCTAAGTGTTAAGTTCCTACAAGACCCCCTAGATGCGCCCTTGATGGAAAGGTGCTTGAAGAAGTTTTTTTAAGTGTTGCAAAATTCCTGTAGAGGGTCCCAAATGCGCCCATCTCCAAGAGGTATAAAGAAAAATAGCTAAGGCATTGTTAATTCCTGCAGGACCCCCTAGATGAGCCCTTGATGGATATGGAGCTAGAAATTTTTCTAAGAGTTGAATTCCTGCAAAGGGTCCCAAATGCACCCAAGTTAGAGGTGGCTCTAGGAAATATGTTAAGTGGTGTTGGAAATTCCTCCTTGATACCTCATATGCACCCAAACTTGTTGAACGAGGGTGGCTTTTAAAATGTTCTAAGTATTGTTGAATTCCTCCACCACTAGCTAAATGTGCCCAAGTTGATGGGCTAGCATGGAAAAAATTTGAAGTGTCAAAAATTTCCTCCTCTATACTTGAAATGCGCCCAAAGTGGAGAAAGATGGTGGTGAGGAAAAATGGCTAAGAGGTTCAAAATTCCTTTGCTACACCTCAAATGCGCCCATGATTGGAGATGGATGAGAGAAAATTTATCTAAGGAAAAATGAAATTCCTCCTAGACCTCTAATATGCACCCAAGCTCATAGTGATAATGAAATTTTTCTAAGTTTTGAAATCTCTCCTCCCCTAGAGAAATACGCCTAGCCTTGGGAAGGGATGATCAAGTTTACTAAGGCATGTACAAAATGGCAAAGGAGGAGTCAAAATGCACCAGCTTCATGAAGTTGGATAAAATTGTCCAAGGCAAAGCAAGTAAAATATAAGCCCAATGAGGAAGAGTGAAGATGAACTTTTATGGTGGAAAAATTAAATGAACCCCTTCATACATGCATACATAATAATACATTTTCTAAGGGGAATTTCATTGTGGGTATTGGATATTTTTTCTAAGGGAATGATTTTAAAAGCTTTGCACCCCTTATATGACAATTTAAAGAGGAGATTTTAAGTGGGCACATGGTTGATGAAGTTTTCTAGGAAAAATAAAAAAATTCTAAGGCAAAGGAATAAAATATGAAAATGCCTAAGTCTGTTATCACCAGGAGGATAAGTTATGTTGAAAAATGTTGATGAGGTAAAACAAGCTCACAAGCAGGAAATGAAATTTGTCTTAGGCACGAAGAATTTGTAGATGAAGTGAAACTCAAGCATCAAGTTTCCAAATACACCCTCAAGGTGGAGAAATTTCTAAGGCACAAACTCCAAACATAGGTCCCTAAATGCATAGGTGTTGAAAGGCTATGAAGGAGGCAAAGTTTGCTAGAGGAAAAGGATGAACTAGATCACTCAGGCCTTAGAAATAAAAACATGGAGATCAGGTAAGTGAGATGGATTTATACTATAAGTGTTTTGATGCTCTTCTTCTTTGTTTTGCAAGATATGATGACTTGGGGAGACAAAGAAGAAAAGTTGCATGTCGGAAGAAATAGGCGAGTCCAAGACAAGGATCACAATAGAGAAAAAGATGAAGGCCTAGGCATTAAGGATCATCCTCAAGCACTAAAACTTCCTCAAGGCTAAGGGTGAGGAATGAACGAAAGGGCTTTAATGTTAGAGGAAACTAATAACGTGGATGATTAGAAATAATAGGAGAATTTCTCTGTGTGAGGGTCCTTTCTCCATGGACCCTAGGATGTCTCCATAAATATAATCATATAAATCCAGAAGGTGCAAATGATGCAGAAGACTATCAGAGCAAATTGAACGTGACCCACTATCCCAAACCCTAGTTGAAGTGGCCAACTGGGATTCACTCAAACTTAGAAGAGAAAGAAAGAGCAGATAGTTTATATTATAATCTCTAGAAGATGGTGGACATTAATCTGCCTCCATTTATCACTCCCACTCTTGTAGTAAATTTTAGTTAGGGCTTATGGGTCTAATCACCCATCTAATTCAATTGGAGTCATTCATTGACTTAATAGCTACAGGCATCCCCCCATCACTTAAGTCTCATTGATTTGAAATTAGATTGGATTGTGATATAGAGAGATGCCTTTAGAGCTATATAGTATAGATTGGTAGTCATGATTATGCTGAAGGAAAGTCTCCTCCATTTGAATTTAGGTTATTGTGAACACTTCTACACACAAAGAGTTTCATTGACAGTGATCTCTTTTGTTGTGAGAATAGCCAGGCTTTTCATTCCTCCAATCTACTAAGAATCTTAAAGAATGAAAGAAATAGGATTTGCATTTTCTGCAAGTACTTAGTAATTGTGGTATGTGGTGCCCAATTTGAAAAAAAATCATTTTCTTGGTCCACACCATGGAGTTTGTTGATGATGGGTCAGGTTCTAGCAATCTAAACTCAAACATTAAACTTAACTCACTATGGTTTATGTATCATGCATTTACAGATGGTGTCTCTCAAGGCTGAATCAGATTTTGAAACACACTGCCATACCCCCTAAGATTGCACTGGTTTGGGGAAGTTATCCCAAGTTTAGGCAAAAGCAAAGCCTCATTGAAGTCTGAGAACACCAAGTGTCCACCTCCAGAGACTATAGCATCACTTATCCCTGCATTCATTTAAATTTAGTTCATTTTTGGTTAGTGTTAGGAAACTTGCACTTACCTGCCAAACCATTCAAACCACGTGAAACCCTTTAATCTGTTGTCTGTTGTCCGTTGCTGAACAATTGCATAAGTCCCCTTGAAATACCAACAAATCACATCGAGCCAACTGAGACTATCCACTGCCTAGAAGGAACCTTGGAGTTGAACGCACGAACTCTCTCGCAATCTTAGCGTGCCGGATACTTTGATCAAGAGAGAATAGGGTAGCCGTTGGCAACTTTATTCTGTGTTGGTGCAGTCATAAAAAACACATCAACAGAACGATGGAACGGCAAGGGATGTGTTTGTTTGTACTTCTCACCTGATACCACACTATACTAGACCATGGAAAATGCACCTTTAATCTCTTTTGCAACTGACAATAATAACTGACTCTAATACCATATCAAAATTTTTGAAGTCTGAGGCTTTTTTGAACAATGAAATCAGAAATCCAAATAATTGTTGTTAGTATTAACTGTTATATAACTTATATCACTAACTATGAATCTGAAATTTATTGTTGCTATACTACAGCTTTTTTTGTCATTGCTGTCATGATTAATTTAATTGTTGTTATACTAATCTCATGATATATTGATTGCTGGTATTATAATGCTTTCATGATATATTTAAGTCTTTTTAATGTTATGAACAGTTTTTTTTTAACATTTAAAATTTTCTTTTCAATAAGGGACATCTGGTCATCCCCAGGATGGTCAAGGGATGTTTCAGACATCCCCAACTGCCTCAGGGACGGCTAGGCATCCCCAATGCATTTCCTACCATCCCCTATTTTAGGGATGTGTTCTAGGATGTTTCCACATTTTTAAAGTGGAGGTGGAGGGAGGGCAGCCAAGGGACATCCCCTAACGTCCCTTTGTACCTTAAACACCTCAAGGGATGGGGATGGGGATGGGGATTTGAGGGGTGGGGATGTGTCCCCATGTAAGACAATCTTTAATCCATCATATGGAGATACACTACAAAAATCTTGTACGAACATTGAGCATCCATACTCCATCATAACAAGAACAAATCTACCTCAAAACTCTATCTAAAATTTATTTGGTTTTAAATTAATAATATATTTTAATTATTTGTGGTTTTAACTTTCAATTTTAATTTTTATTCTAATTCTTTACATTACCCACCAAACACAATTGAATTGAGAAATGCTTCTAATATATATAACACAAAACAAGATGTATTTGATATGAACCAAAATCACTTTTCTTTTCACTACTCTTTACACTCAACCTCCACCATAAGTCCCATTTATGCTCCAAAACTTCATTCCCCATTGAAATAGATAGCCCCTATGAAACACAAGCTTTCTTGCTCTTTAAGTTGCATGATTTGATCATTTGTTAACTTGAGTTACCTTGATACAATAAAAAATATACTAATATAAGAAGAAGAAGAAGAAAAAAAGTTTTAACATCCATGACGCTGAAAATAGCCTATGGGATAGTTAGCCTTGTCATTTTTTATTTCTGCAATTCAATCCTTTTCCTATTCAAGGTGAGGATGAGCTCCCCCAACTTCTCAACAATCCCTTCACTGAATAAACCATACCAAGAACCAACTGTCAAGACATTTACATGTTTGTCCCTAATGTCCTTGAAGGCATCACACTCCATAATGAAGTGCTCTTTTTATTCCATTGCCCTAGTAGTGCAAAACATACACACCCTTTCTTCCCATGCTTCTTTTAGCCTTTTCCATCACCTCATTTCACATTGAAGTTGATGAGAGTTAAATCTTAATTGAGCAATAAGAATTTTGGCTCTCCATGGAATACAAGCCCCTATGTATGGTTTTTGAAGGTGATCACATGTGAGGTTGAACTCTTCAATATAATAATTCTTCTTTCTCCCTAGCATTTACCCCATGTATGCTTGAAGAACTTATCCATTACAAAAGCCTTTATCTCTTTGCTATTCATGGAGCATGTGTTTAAGTAGATATTCCACATGCTCATCCATTTGTTGTTTTGATTCATCCAAGTCTTCTTTCTTTCGCTCAAGATGTCATTGAAAACAATCTTAGGCCATCTACCAACTTCCATTTGTTTAATTCTTTTTAAATATCTTATGAGATGCAATAGCAATTGCTTCAATAGGAGTTGCCTCATTTTCACTTTGCATAATATCATAATGGAAAACTTTTTATTTTGAACTTGCTTGTAATCGAACGCTTTTGATTTTTTTCAATTTGTTTCCACTTTGAGTCTAAGGTGTTGTTGGCCCACAATTCACACCCATAGAGCACTACTAGAACCCCTAAAAGCCCAAAATGAATCTGGGTAGTTTTCCAATCCCATAGCTTTGCCTCTCTACATCTGTTTTGAAGAGCATATAATGCTTTCCATCCTCTCAAAGTTCTCTTCTTTCTATAGCCCCCCCAACTATTGAAGTCAATCCCTACGTATTTGTACTCCATTACTTCTTCAAGAATATTGCCTTCAAAGTAGAACTTATGTTGTTTCTACTTTCTTCTATTGGAGAAAATCATGACTTTGGTCATGTTGGTATCAACTTGCATCCCCATTGCTCTAAAAAAATGTTCAAGGGCATATAAGTGCTCTTGCAACCCATGAGCTGATTTAGCAATCAAAATAAGGTCATCAGCATAAAGAAGCAGCCTTATCACAAACTCTCCCAAACGGACCCCATCTCCACCTTGCAAATTTAGCCATTCTTCAAGTTTGTCAATATATAAACCAAAAAGAGTAGGGGAGGTACCCTTGCTTGACCCCAAAGTCACTCCTAAAACTCTATGAAATGCCTACCGAAGTTCTGATTTTGTCTTTAACCTCTTCATAAAGCCCATGGACATCCACTCTAAGATGTATAGGAATCCCAAGTTCTTCCATTCTATGCCATAACTTACCTCGGGGACCATGTCAAAAGCCTTTTTGAAATGAACAAAACAAAAAGAAGCTTCTTCTCTCTTCCTCCAAACTTTTTCAATGGCATGCCTCAAAGTGATTCCATGATCAACCATAGAGTGCTTAGGCCTAAAACCTGCTTGCCCTTTTGTGTGCTTTTCTTTTTCTTCTGCCTACTTGTTGATTCTGTTTTCTACCATACTGCCAAATAATTTTGCAAACAAAGGGTTTATCATTATGGTCCTATAATTGCATGGATTATTAACGTCACCACTCCTAAAAAGAGGTATCACTAGGCTGGTTGTCCAATCTCTTGGCAACCCTTGCTGAAAGATATTATTGTATATTCTCATAATGTGCAGTGTGCAGTGCAAGAGTTCTCACCCCCCATTTTAGATGCTCTGCTTGAAGATCAACCAAGTCATTTGCTTTTCCTACACCCAATTTCTTAATACTTGTCTCATCTTCCTGCATGGTGAACATTTTTGTTATGGTGTTGACCAAGGGGGAGGGGAATAGGGTCAACCTTTGATTCCTTCTCATAAAGTTGTCTTGCATTTCGAACCATTGATTAGCTGTAATGTTATTTTCAGTTTGTTTATTTATTGGTTAAAGCTCCTTCCAAATTAACTTTGAGTTATTCTTTCCTAGTTAGATTAGCTCTTAATGCCTTGTGTCCAAGAAATCAACTTTTTTTTTTTCTTAAAATCTGTTTGAACGACTTCTTATTTATCTTTTTCTTTCTTGGCTCTTTCAAAGTTCTCCTTGCAATTTTGCATTCCTCATCAAACCAAGTATTAACCGAAAAGCAATGTGCTTATGCTTTCTTATTTTTTGCTTGTTCATTAGTAGTGCTGGCATTGAGATCTCCCACTAAAAGGACTTCTCCTTGCTAAGAATATGCTGCAATATCTTTTTCTAAATCTGCATAAGGGTCCTTGCTATCTAGCCCATTATTTTTGTAATTTTTTGAAACTTGTGGAGCAAAATAACAAGTTGCAATTCTAATGTGACTTTCACTTTCTAAAATTTGAACCAAATATACTGCTTATTTGAATTTTCTCTTTCTATCTGAATGATATGCCCTTCTTTTTCTTTCAATAAGACCATTATTCCACCATAGCCTTTGCCATTCCCTGCTGCCTTGTTCAAAGCCACCAACTTCATGTAACCTTCAAACATAGGAGTCTTGCAGCCTTCATGTTCATGTGTCTTTATGAGACAAATTATGTCTCTACCTTTTGCAATAGGCCCTAACCCAAGTCCCCACCTCCAAGGGTAACCTCTACAATTCCAACAAACTAAGCTTAGGAAAACCTGGGTAGGCCTTGATTGCTATATATTTTTGCACATAAGACTCAAAGTTGAGTCTTCACCCCTATTTTCCTGTATTGGCCTTGTTGCTTTGCTTCCTACTATAGAATCTACAGCTTTTTCCTTGCTGTCAGCTTGTTGCCCTACCTTACTGTGAGGTCCAAAATTGGCAATAATAGCTTTAGGTTTGTACAACCATGCCCTTTTGCCTTCATCTCTTGCTGCTTTTATCTTTGCCACTTCCTCCCTTCTCTCCTCTTGCCGCCTAACAGTTAAATCCTCATCTAGGAAGAAGCATCAGCCCCTCAAGAGCTTCTTTTTCCTTAAAAGATGTTGCTTGTCATACACACTTGCCATGATGACTTTTATAGGCCTAACCATCTCTTCACATATCTTTCCCACGCTCCACACTTGGAAGACTTGCCCTTGCCAATGCAACTTGTCTTTTAAGAAGTCACTTGCAAGATTGAGAGTGTTTTCATTTTTCCCATACTCTCTTATACCTCTAATAATTACATTTGCTTCTTTATCTTGACTTTATTTCAGCTCTCTTAATTGCATTTTTTCAACCCGAGTGTTTGCTTCTTCCTCCATACTAGCAGAATCGCTATTGACTTGAGCTAATGTTTTGACTTCTTTTGATATGTTTTCTAAGTTCTTTGTTATTTTCTTTTGTCTTCACTCCCTGAAAGTTTGTTTGCTGAAGTGTTTGCACCTCACCCTGAGATGTTTTGGAGTTTACCACATCCCTATTTAACGCTACAGATTCTTTCATTGTTTGCTAGGCTAGCTTCATGCTTTGCCACTCAAGCTTCCCTACCAAAAGAGCTTCTTGCAACATTGCCACCCGTTCCTTTAAAACTTTATCACCTTCGACTAAGGATTGATTTGCTACTGTGATCTCATGGATTTTGTGGTCCCTTTCTGTTCCTTGACTTCCAAACCCTCCAACCTCTTCTTGACAATTAACAACTCTTGCACATAAAGGTATGAGGACCAGGTAAGAGGCGTGGAAGTGGGGCTGTAAATGGAAAATTCTTCTCTGCCTCTTCTACCCTAAGACCTTTTATCGCAACAATCTTGTTGTAGAGTCTTGTTTGAGAGAGTTTTACACCTATGACTAAGAATTGCAGTATTTTCCCTTTGAGACTGCTTTCTTTTTGCCTGTTCCCATTTTAAGTGGGCAAGCCTACACTATAAGGTAACTCGAAATTGCTTTGCATTTACCCAAATCCACTTCCCATTTTTAACTGATGATGCAATCTTATCTTGACCTGAATGGTTTGTTTCAACAAGACTCGAGATTTCCTTTCCAGGTATCATGTTTACTGGTGATTGGATTTCCATTGCCAGTAAGAAAAACATTCAAGTAACACAGCTATAAGAGCAAGCCTTACCTGTCTGCCTATTGGAGGCAGCCTTATTTTGAAAAAGCCTCCTTGAGAGAGAGATTGACTGGAGCCCACCAAAACTGTGAAAAATCCCACTTCTAAAACCCTGCCTGAAACAGTTGGACCCACTTGCGCCCTTTTACAGATACGAAACATGGGTTCACAACAGCTACAAGGTTGCAGACCCCACAAAGCTACAGATAAGACACGATGTAAGAATTTAATGGGTACCCTAGGAGTGAGTGATTTGTCTTTTCATCAAAATAAACAGACATGTTAGAGGGAGCTATTTGTTCTCTACTTCCTAGACTTAAAAGTAACATTCAAAATGGGTCCCAAAAGGAGAAAATTATTGCAATGAAAGTTTTTGGTTAGAGTTTTTCTTGGCACAAACCCTAACACAAGTACACCAGAAATTGCATCAAAATTTCTGTCAAGGATTTCTCAAGATTGTGTTGGGGTTGCTTAGGAACTTTGTTTTTGAACCTTGGCAGTTTTTTTGGCATTATTTTCAAATTTTGCCAACATTTTGAAGCACATTTGACACTCCCATCAGATAATATCTTGACTAGTCTTATGCAAGCTACATCAAACATTGAAAAAATAAAATGCCAATGTATATTCTGATGCTAATCTGATCCGTAGACTAGAGAAAGTTATGCCTTACTGTTGGTAATTAAATACAGATTTTATGAAGGATTAAGCAACTGTATTTTTTAGCAAGTAAATTACAGTGAACTAAAAGGAAAATGAGAGCAATAAACATCACTATTAGAAGACACAAGGATTTAGCCTGGAAAATCTAAATTCCAGTAGAAAACTCCTGCAATAGTGAGGCATAATACTCACATTTTCACAATCTTCAAAGATTTTCAGGTTTAAGTTAATTTAGTGAAATTTTAAGTCTGGAATGGAGGTATTTTATAGAATAAGTATGGATTTGATAAGGCTACATTAGAATAGATTATGGACCGTAGGGATAAGTGCTCAAATGGAAGGAGAAATGCCCTGTGAAAAAGCAGCAAATACTTCAGATAGCTATCTCTTTCACATAAATATATTTCATTTTTGTTAACAACTTGAATTTATGGTCATGGATGTTTTGTGATTGTCTCTGCATTCATGAAAGGCTCGGTGTTCCTGCAAACCTGTATCAGGTGTTTTGAAGGTAACAATTACAACAGAAAGTAGAGAGTTCTATAGCATTAAAAGATGTCTCCATGGCTTCAATATTCAAGAAGTTTTACCTTTCTTTACTGTCATTAAATTTTAACAGTTTGTGCAATGCTTGGACCAAAAAACTACTCGTGAGAGTGTTGTGTCTTAATTTCAATAGACACTGACAATCTCAAATATTAGAATGTCAGCTGCAATGTTTACGCACAAAATATAAAATTGTTAAAGTCTTATCACGCAGAGACAAATTTTTAAGTCTAGTAATACTGTTGAATACAGGATAAATGTTATCTGCTTCATAAAAGAAAAATAGTTCAGGGCTGTCATAGTATCAGAAAAATTATCAAAGGGAAAGAAAACTCTGGGAATTTTGTAGTCTATTATTACATTCAAATATTATTGAAGTGACACATCATATTATGCATACCAGAAGATGGTTGCAATTTGCTTCTTTGGTTGTCCTTGAAAATCTGGATTTGCCCTATGCTCCAGAAACCAAACAACAGCTCCAATCATAACAAAAGATCCACCAATTGCACACCACATCCCTGGCGTAAATGGCTGCAAGAAAGCCCAGGGATTGTTTGAATGGATATCTCTGGAGGGGGTCACAACAACTAAGCCTGAATTTATGTAAGGCAGTGTAAACTCCACAATCTCTGATCTCTCTTTCACAATTGAAATGTCCCCCACAACTGCATCAAGTTTCTGCAGTAGCTCAGATTATAAATAACCGTACTAAGAAATGTGCATAATGCCCACCTATTTTAATCCAGAAACTAATAATGATGAAAGAATCATAAGCACATTAAAACTTTGGAAAGAGTTGCTAATAAACATAACAAAATCTTGCATAAACAAACCTTTAAAACAACCTGCTGCACAAGGTCATTATAACTGGGAGTTGAGTTGTTTTGTATGAAAGATACAAACGTGTATGGCAAATCATAAGGTAGTAAATTTGCAGCAGCAACAAAGACATCAATGCAGAAACCCGTCATCGTGATGTTACCTTCTACAGTTGTCACAAACTCCTCGAAACCTGCTTTCTTGGGTACACCAATTAAAAAAAAATTCTTATTGTTTGGGAATACCCATCCACGTGGCACTACTTTGCTTCCACCAGGCCATATAATATCATATAATTGCTGTTTTGAGCTAGATTGGTTAGCTTCCAGAAGATTAACAGATAAGCCAAAATGACTTGACCAATAACATACAATTCTAAAATCTGCTCCAGCAATATTAATAATCTCAAATGTAGAACCAAGCAGGTCTCCATGTTTATCCAGTTGAATTGGACCAATTAAACCTGTAAAATTAGTTTTAAGTAGTATCTTTAGTAGTTGTAATCCTCCTTGGAAAATCTTGTGTTGTTCTAGCTCTGACTTTTTGCCATTTACAGTGGATAGCTCAGGATGACTCACAAAAGAAATATTTCCACCTTCATTCAAGAATGTAGAAATGGCTCGAGCAATTACCCACACTGTGTCATAAGCATATAGTCCAAATACATTCAGATGTGTGTCAACAGTCCTCGATTTAAGCAGCTTGTTCCACCATACTGTAAAAGCATGTTGCTGATCTGAAATTGGAGTATGCTTACGTAAGCAAATGACCCCTTGGAGTGAATTCATAGTATCTAAATCAAGTACCCTAGAATCTAAAGTAGAGGATAGCCAGTCTGTAGCCATCAAAACATAGCCATTCTTCAGCATTCCATGGAGACTTGCTTCAGCAAATATATTCAGACCCATTCTTGGATTTGTATGTACAACAAGAACTCGTGATTCCGTCAAAGCCAGTTGCATTAAAACACTGCCAATGGCACTTCTGCTGGCTCCATGTGGCAATGCTGCTTTATAAACAATCTTTGCTCCCACCTTTCTGAGCGCATCGCCCAACACTAATATCCCATTTCTTCCATAATCATCATCTATATACATAGCCACCACTTTCCTCCAGCCATAGTAGCCAATCACAGCTGCAATAGCTTCCATCTGAGAAGAATCACTGTCTGTTATTCGAAGGAAATATGGGTACTGATATGAGGAAAGAGTTGGATCCGTTGCAGCAAATGACACAAGTGGTATTTGGAGTTCACTTGCCAATTGTGATACAATATGAGCAAGCGGTGATGATTGTGGACCTATTATTGCCACCATGTCCCTTTGCATTAACTCCAACGCTGTCAATGGAATACAAATCAAACCATAAACATCAATCATAACCATTCTGAAGATTAACCAGTAATGTACATCATACCATATATTTAGAAAGCTTCAGACTTCATGAAGTCTCAAAACTAGCTAACCAACAAACAAACAGAACACCAAAATCACCACTAACAATAACTTAAATTTGCCATGAAGATTCAAAAACATCTCTATGCCTATTGAAAAAATATCAGAAATCAATCTTGGATACTGTTGTGACCTTTTCACACATCGCCCCATCTAAAATGGGGACCCCTAAATTTTTGCTCCGTTCTGGTCTTTTGGCTTTGCTTTTTGTCTTTCTCTCTCGTTCTGCTTCCTTTCCGCTTTCTGCTTTTCTGGGGACGTTCCCGTCAGCAAGCTTGAACGTAAGGTTCGACCAGGTCTGAAATTAGGGTTTCACGTTTTTAGGTCATATTGAGATCAGATTGAGTTGGTTTGACAGCTTTTGAACCTAGCAGGGTTATTACCATGTTTTCAGCAAGCAACCCCTGAACTTTCACTGAATTCTGCCATCTTTCTATTTTTAGTAAGTGTCAGTTTAGGGTTGATTTTTGTAAGATTTTCACATTTTGGCAACTTCATTGCACTCAAAGCACTCCAAGTTCACTTTTGGCAAATTTTGAGCAGAAACGGACTACTTACTATTTTTAGCAGTTCTGCCTTCGGAGGCGATTTTCAGGGCTTAAACGCAGAGTTTTTCAACGCATGTCCGAAGATTCCTTGTGGGTTTTTCGAGACCTTCGCAGTGATGTGACATGCAAAGTATGATGATGACTTTCAGCATTCGGCCTTCGGAGGCCAATATTAGGGTTTGCATGCAGATATTTTCAGCACATGTCGGCATTTTCGTTCTGGGTTTTCCAAGAGCTTCGCAACGATGTAACATGCAAATGGAGCTGACCACTTTTCGGAAACTTACTATTTTTAGCCAGTGCGTGCATGTTGAAGATTTTTCTGGGTTTTTCTGGGTTTTTCAAGATTTTTCGGGCAGTGTGACATGCAAGATCATCCGACAGCTGGTTGATCACTTTTCAGGCCGCTTTCTATTTTTAGCAGGTATTACTTGGGCAGCAACTCGACGCTCTAGAACTGCAAACTGACTAGCATGCAATTGAAACAAGGTCAAGAGGGTTGGAATGATGAAATTTTTCTAAGTGTCGGAAACTGAGCGTAGACAAGGCCAAATGCGCCCAAGGAGGTTGAAGATGGAATTTTTTCGCTAAAGCATTGAAATTGGATGTTGACCATGTGGAATGCGCCTCAGGACAAATTGAAAGTAGGATGTAGCAAATGCGCCCCAGGTCTAAGGTGAGAGCTTGATAGGCAATTTGCGCCTGGAGTCATCAGAGTGAAAGTTGGATGATTGATATGCGCCCCCCCTTGACAAAATGGAAGCTAGATGGGACAAATGCGCCTCAAGCTGAAAGTGGACACTCTCTTTTGCGCCCAGCCCCCAAAGCAAAAACATAAAGAAAACGCCTAAGTCTGGAAATTGAACGTAGCCATGCCCAAATGCGCCCAGGCTCTAAAGTGAAAATACGCCTTGGCAAATGCGCCTGGGACAAAACTGAAAGTAGAAGGCATTGTTAGCGCCCATGGGTGAAATTGGAAGTTGAAAGCATAAAGTGCGCCCATGACAAAAGGTAAAACCTCCATATGCGCCTAGCTCAAGCTGAAACACTTAAATACGCCAAAGCAAAATGGAAGTAAGACCCTTCAAATGCGCCTTTACCTCCTTTGCGCCCAAAAGTTTAAAATGAAAGCTTGAGGTATAATTTGCGCCTTGGTGCTTAGTAGGCAAGATGCGCCTGGCATTAAAGTTGAAAGTTGATGCGTTTGAAATGAAAGTTGGACCATCCATATGCGCCCATGTGCCAAACTGGAAGCTTGATAGCCCAAGTGCGCCCTTTACTGGAAGTGTCAAATTGAATGTTTGAGGTCTTGTTTGCGCCCAAGGTAATGTGTCAAAACTGAAACTCCAGACCCTCATATGCGCCCTTGGGGATGAAGTCTTTCATGAGCATTAGAAGCCGACCCTCCAATATGCGCCTGAAGAAATAATTAGCTAAGTTAAAATTGAAACCTCTGGGTCTCAAATGCGCCTAAGCTGAAATTGAAAGTAACCCCAGTCAAATGCGCCCAGGGATGTTGGAACTTGAAAATTTTGCCTAAGGCGTGAAAAATGAAACCTTGAAAGTACGCCCCTGAGCTTGTGAAGATTTAGAAATTCGCCTAAGTATCAAAACTCGAACCCCAACCTATCATTTGCGCCTTAACTCTGGAGAGGGATTGAAATTTTTCCTGAATCACGAAATTGAAAGCACAAGATATCATAGGCGCCCAAAGCTCACCATCTAATATGCGCCCAGAGAGGAAAAGACACAAAAACGTCTAAGGCATTAAAAGGTGAAAGTGCCAACTTTAATATACGCCTAAGATTGAATATTAAAAAAAATTAAAAGGCGTTTTGGAATGAATTAAAAGGGGCGTTTATTTTCAAAAGGCAAAATAAAATAAAAGACGTTTGAAATAAATAAAATAAAAAGGCGTTTGAAATAATAAAAGAAAATCAAGGTGGCAATTAAAATTTCAAATTTTGACTTCAATGGCACTTGAAATTTTCTCAGCACAATTAAATCGAAAGGCAAACAGAGGAAATTAAAATTTCTCTAGGCAAGACGGAGAAATTAATTTAATTAATCGATTTAATTATTTTCCTAAGTCTAATATTAAATTCCCCCTTCGATTTTGACCCATGCAATTTTAATATTTCGGACGATTTAAAGAGGGGAATTTGTTTCGGAAGTCGATTACGGACGGAAAATAAAATTTTGCCTAGCCAATTTTGACAATCGATGTCGATTTTTAAATGCGTTGAAAGAAATAAATTAAAATGGCGATTAAATTAAAATTTTAATTAATTAAAAGTGCCATTTTAAAATGCAGTCGAGATAACTTCAAATCGATGTAAAAATGATTTTCTCGAAATCACTAGAGGTAACTGGCAGTCGGGAGGGAATTTTAAATTTAAATCGAGGAAAGAATCTCCCCGAATAGCAAATTGTCATAATAACTGCCAGACGACGAGAATATTCCCTTTTAAATTTAGCAGACGCGTCAGTCATGATGAAAGGAATAAAAGGCATCTGCTAAAATTAGCGCCAGCCTTTTGCTATAAAACTTCGAAGATTTTCATTATCATCTCACAAGATTCGAAGTTGAGATTTGTGCTGGCAAACTGAGTTGTGAGATTTAATTCGAGAAGTTGCTGAAAGTTCGAAGTTTGAGATTGAAGTTGCTGAAAGTTCGATTGTTGGAGTTGCTGAGATTCGAGTTTGCAAATCGCGAAGTGCTTCGAAGTTAAAGGGTTTAGCTTTTTAATTTCTTCACGTTATCGAGGTATGTCTTCGAAGTTGCTAAAGCTTTTTATTTTGCTGAAAGTCGAAATTGTTTTTGAAGTTAAAAGTTGAAATGCTGAAATGCTTTATTTATGCTGAGAGTTGAAATGCTGAGATTGTTTGAATGCCAAGTTGATTGGGCTTTAATTTTTCGAAGTTGTTTGAGATTGCTGAGGGTTAGAATCGAATTGGGTTTAATTTGTAATGACTTCGAAGTTGCTGTTTTATAATTTCGAAGTGTTAGCTTTTGATTGCTTTTCGAAGTTGCTGTTTTATAACTTCGAAAAGCTGATTTTAATTTATCGAAGCTTGCTGATTTTAAACTTGCACGTTTAAGGAACTCTCGAATTTATTTTCTTCGAAGTTGCTGATGTATAACTGTCGAAGAATTGATTTCTGACTTGGTAGTTTATAATTCGATGGCTTGCTGATTTTAATTCGAAATTGCTGATTTTAAAATTTGCTGATACTTAGCACGCTTTTTCGAAGTTGAAGTTAATAGAGTAAAATTCTCGTGAGAAGTTAGGTTATTTATTCTGGCTGCGAGTTGCTGGAGGTTGAAGTTTTAATCTTGAGAAGTCAAAGTTGGATGCTAACGCTACTAACGTGTATTTATTTTGCAGCCGCCAGCCGCCTCACGTGATTGTCGTTTTTAAAAGTTGATGGAGTAATATTCGCTTTTGTTTTGCAGATGGCTGACGCTGCTGGCACTAGCAAGGCCGGAACTAAGGCTGCAAACAACGAAGCTAACGCCTCCAGGCAGGCGATCATCAAGGGCCTAAAGAAGTCCTTCATCCCAGAGTCAAAAATCATCTCGAAGTATGGCAATTTGACGGATACCAACCTCGGGTCCTTCAACCTCGAGACGTTCATACGCCGAATGTACGGGCAAGGTGGCAACCTTCCAACAGAGGCATCACAGAATATTGTGAAGAGTGGGTTGTACAATGCAGCAGGCTTCCAACCGGCGGTTCGGTGTCCCGAGTTGATTCTGGAGTGCGCCAACTTCTATAATTCTGAGGATCGAACTATCACCTCTCCTGGTGGTTTGATCATGGCTAATCTCGCTCCAGATGCGATTGGCGAGGCATTTGGAATCCTCGCTACAGACAACATGATGTATAAGTCCAAGGCCAAGGCGGATAAGATGTACGCCACAACCTTCGAGAAGTGCATGAAGAGAATAAACACCACATGGATGCGCAAGCCAAAGCCACCGGCTGCTAGGCTACCGAAGCAAATAATATCAGAAGAGCTGAAGCAGGAATATTGCGACATTATTATGTTGCTCAGCAGGGTCAATGGTAGCCCACAGTCTTTCATTTTCGAGCCATGGATGTTCTTGTACATCAGTGTAGTACTCGAGGGGAACGAGCAAGTGAACTGGGCGAAGATGATAAGTGACAACATCGATGAGCAGTTCCGGGACCTCAGAAGAACGAAGACATTTTATATGAGCTCATACGTCATCTATATGTTGGCTCGAATGACCAAGTACAGGGGATTGGCGTACCAAGAGCCAATTGGCTGCGGCTACAATCAGTTTAAGATCCACCAGTCGTGCAGGCAGCTACATCTCACTCACACTGGTGACTTTCAAAGAGTGAATGACGCCTTTACCATGTACATCGCGAGAACACTTCAGCAGAGGCTACAGCAGAGGATCTCCGAGGAGGCACAGGCATTGATCGAAGAATACGGGTGTTGGTTTATCCAATTCCCAAAATTCACCTACTTGAGGCTGCCAGGGTATGATTCCTATGTGTATAAACTGCCGAGGTACCCCACTAACAGGATGATCCTACTTGAGTTGTCTAGGCAATTGGTGGCCTACGACAAGATTATAAGGCGAAAGAAGAAGGGAGGTCTTCATTTTCCCATTGTGTTGGGAAATTCACTTGAGGAGTGCCCGACTTTGCAAGCAGCCAAGGAGGCTGAGAATGAGCTAAAGTTTTACAAGCTGACTCTTTATACCAGCAGGCAGAATTTTGATCCCAAGGGGATAATTGGAACAGTACAAGGAGAAGAATTTAAGCACAAGGCTCACATGGAGGACTTTTGGGCAAATGCTGCAGGCGAGGACGAAATCAGAAGGACATTCTCAAGGCTGCCTCTAAAGCTAATCAGGGAGTGCGAGGTGATCAGGGTGCCGGATCAACTGGAGGAGGATACTAGGGTCACCCATCCAGATTTTGAAGCAGTGAAGAACACGCCTATACCACCTGTAGATTGGGCTGAGCCGGAGATTGTGGATCTAGACACTCTATTTATCCCAGTCATGACGTTTACAAGAGCTTGGGTGGACGAGCGTGTTAATAGATTGAGGAGGAGATCAGTTGCTCTCACGTATAACCTCATGGGTGATGGAAAGCCACCAGTGGTAGCAAAAAGGAAGAAGCAGCTCACACGAGGTCCGGAACCAAAAAGGAGAGAGCCCATTCAGCCTGAGCCCGCTCAGCCAGAACCTCAGGGATCGGAAGATACGTCCTCAACACAATTGGTGTCTCATGCTTCCAGTGTGCGCGAAGTGTCATTATTTGCTAGTCAGAGAGCAAAAGGGAATGAAGAGCTAGAGGATGGAGAAATTAACCAGCCGATGCCAAGGGAGGTGGATACTCAAAGTGTGAATGATCCCGAAGCTGCTAGTAAGCGGGATGAAGGGGAAGACACGGACATGGACACCCACTTCGATTATTCCTTCGGAGAGGAAGATGCTGGGGCACATGAAGGAAGTGATCAAGAGGTCGAGATAATCGAGCCTCCACCAAACACCCCTTGGGAAGAAGTTCGAGAAGTGGAAGCCACTGAGGAGCAGCCTCTGATTGTTTATGATATTCAACGAAATTGGCTTACACAGGCAATTCGAAGGGACCAAGATGATGACGCCAGCCTAGCAATTGAGATGGAAGCACTCTTGAATAGGACAAGCAAGTCGCCAAAGCGCAAGAGGGCGAGAAAATATACAAGGATAGAAACTAACGAGGCAGGTTCCCGGAGCCTTCACATCGCTGCCCCAAGAGAGGATCATGACTTGAGTGATGCGATGCCAGAGAAATACACAATCACCACTGTTGAGTTGGGACGCCCTTCAGGAGCGCAGGTGGTGGAAGAGGCTGAAACTTCGTTTCAGGCATTAAAAGATAGGCTGGTAAAGAAAGAAGGAAAGTATAAAAGGTTGAAGAAAGAGCACAGAGCGTTGGTTGAATACGTGCAAAATCTCGCACATCCTGTTGCTCAAAGTAATCCAGCAGCAGAGCTTCCACCAGAGGTGCCACGTGAGCCTATCAGCGGCTTGGAAGAAGTAAAGAGGGCTGTGCGAGAAGGAGATAAGTGGGTGAATGGTGTCCGCATTGAGGCAGAAAAGTTCATGGCGGATCTCGCCTCAGCATTCCAAAATGCTTCCGGTATCCTTTCACGATTAGATGATGTTGAGCAGGCTTGGGGAGATACCCACATCTTCCAAGACAATACTATCCCACGCCTGGCTGTTTTGATGCGTGTTCCCACGCAAACTCTGGTGAACGAAGGGGTAATTCAGGCTGGTGACAGATATGACTTCCGTGGATGGCATTCAGCAGCATTCACAGGGAAGGGTTTCTTTGATACTGCAGCAATAGAGTCTTCCAGGATCAGAAAGGCCATGAGGAATATTCGTGAGAGTATTCTCAACACTTTGGAGTCGGTATTTGCAAAAAGGCTCGCACATGAGGAGGTAGATGCAGAAGGACTAAAGGCAAGATTGCAGCCTTTCTTTTCAGAAATGAGGACGTTTTCCCAGCTAGATTTTGAAAACATCTCCACGTTTTCAACGATCATTCAGAGCACACAGGATTCCATCGAAACATGGGGAAAATCTTGCGAGAGGCATGAACAGATGGTGGCCATCTTAGAATATCAGCTGAATCTCACTCCATCAATTTCAGAAGAAGAGGTCGATGCAGTGTTGGCGAGATTCATAGCGTACGCGGTCAGAGAGAAGAGCAAAGGAATCCGGGTCATGGACGAGAATCTTCTAGAAGGATAGTGGGCATTAATTGCTCATACCGGTCAAAGGAGGAATCTGCTATTTTTAGGAGCATTTATGACGCCACTCCTCCACCTTCTGGCGGTTTTTAGGGCAAACTCGTCTAGGGCTGAGGTGGCTCAATCTGAGCCCTCCATTGTAATTTGATCTGGACCGTCGATTCAAACAGGCCAGCTATATAAGGGGGAGTCCCCCTCATTTGTACACTAGTAGTCATAGAATCAGAGAATAGAGAGCAATTGTTGAAGCAGAATAGAGAGTAGAAGCTTTTAAGTTAGAGTAGTTTTTCATTTGCATTGTTGAAGAAGAAGGGGAATTCTCCCTTAGAGAATTTTGTAAGAGATTGTCACATAAGATTATTCTCAATAAAGCTTTTCATTGATGATGAATTTCAACTTTGTTTGGAATAGTTCGTGAGGTTTCTTATTCCCTTTGACTTCAATTAGGAACTTAATTTCATGCTTGTAGTTAGATATGGATGTTTATGCTTAATATAAGTGAGTTTCTTTTATCCATACCACTAACGTTCTTGCTGATGGTAAGTCCGTCTTGTGTGGTCAACTGGACTTTCAGTACTTAACTTCAATCAAGGTTCATAGGTGGTTATGCATCGTTGTGATGGTAGTCGCTCTATCGAATCGTGATTTGAACATCATTTTCACCCTTTGAAGATTGCACTTACTTTGTTGATGCTGTCCAACAGGAGGCTAAACAATGTTTGTCGAAATTCATTTAGGTTGAGCGTAATATCCATTTGCATTTAGATTAGAAGTTAAATTTTAGAAATCTCTGCAACCATTCAATTCTGCATAATCTTGGTTAGTTTTAGGAAACTTGCATCATAAAGCTAAATCATTCGCGCATAAAATCCCCTTCAAAAGCACACATTGGTTGTCACTACACGTCTTGTGAACAACTACGTAAGTCCCCTCGTGAGTACACAGCATACACACATCAACCAAACTGAGCCTATTCGCATTTAAAGAACCTTGGAGTTGAAGGCGTGATCTCACTCGCAATCTTAGCACGTCGAATACTTTGTTCAAGAGAGAATAGGGGATCCATTTGGAAACTTTGTTCTACCTGGTTGGTGAGGTCACAAAAATCACATCAACAGATACCTTAAACTTATACGCCCCAGGCTTAATGTGTTCCCTCTTGTTTGTTACAGGGAAAATGTTTTAGGCAAGGAAAATCCTTAGAAGTTTCTCAAAGGCATTTCCATTTTTGTTCTATTCAGGTACGCCTTGTGAACATTTCCTACACATTTGAAGAGCTCATGAAAGCATTCCACAACCCAAGATAGTATTTTCCACTCTGAAATCCATGAGGTACAAATCATTCTTGGGAATAAATTGACAAGCCAAAAGATAAAGATTTTCACAAAAATTGTGATCTAATCAAGAAAAAAATGGGTTAGTGTTCAGGTTTTTGTAAAAAAACAGAAAAAAATAGGTTTAAGGTCAGGGCTTTCAAGAAAAGGAGAAAAATCACCAAAAAGTTAAGAGGTTGATACTATGTTCCTTGATTACACCATCCACCAAGGTTCAAATACTGTAGAAATATGATTGGGTTAGATTTAACTCTTGGGTGACTCTGACCAACTAGATCCCCTTATTCATGGCAGCTTAGCCAAAGAACGACTTCAATTTAGATATATGCTCCCTTGTAATGTTGTAATCTGCTATATGAAGGCAGAAATGTCAATACCTGTGTCAGAAAAAGCAGATGAAATCACAGCTAAACCCTAAACCATGATACTTTGGCAACTTAAATGTAATTTATTGCTGATAAAACTGGAGCCTACAATTTTATTTGAAAAATCATGGTTAATCCATGCAAAGAATCACCAAATTGGCCAATCCATGATTTATTAGCAATAAATGCTACTATAGGGGTACAAATGTTTATACAAAGATTATGGTTCTTTATACACTTTCTTCCACTACCCTAATTAGAGACACTTGACCCTTTTTCTTCATAAGATCATCTTACTACTAGGCATAGATTTCTTTGTGGGGTTACAGGTCTACTAGATTAATTACATACATCTTTCATCCCATCAGGCATAAAGCAAGCGCTCGAGATACTATTGATTCACATAAAATGGAGATAGTTTGTGGGCATTGCTCCACTACCACTACGACTATTGGCACCATAGCTCTCATTTTGATAGCCATGGCTCCATCTATTCTCAAGGTCAAGGAATCCCTAGCACCCATCTTTCACGACAAGGATCTCAAGGGCTCTCACATTATTAGTTTCTTCTCTTTTATATAGAGGATGATCTAAGAGGTTGGGGTGGAGAGTGTTATCCAAACTGTCATACACAAAACTACTACATATGCATTTGTGAAGAGACTTATACAAGAGAGGCATCCCACCATTTGTTGAAGCTTCGTGCTGTCCATTGCCTAGATTCAGTAGTTGAAGACATTGAGAAGATTGGATGCATCAAAAGCATGATTGAAGGTGCTAGAAACATTACAAAAAATTATCTACAACCATACTTGATTCCTTAGTCTGACGAGAGAGCACACAAAATGCAAGGAACTTGTGAGATTGGGTTGACTCAATTTACCACAAATTTTGTCACTTTGTAGAGCATTGTAGGGGCAATACCTTCTCTCAAGCATATGTTTGTGAGCAATGCCTAGTTGGAATCTCCATATTCCAAAAAGCTGGATGGAGAGTAGGCTACAATGACTGTGGTCAAGAATATACAGGAGATACACAAGGTAAGAAAAAAAACACGAGTATTAGAGGAATTTTTGTGTTTGCTATTTAAATTTCTATTATTTAAAATTTAAGTTTTATTTTTTAAAGAGATAGAGTCTTTGGTAAAGGTTCTTTGTTTTGTTAATGTAGATAAAATGTCAATGACGTATCTCTATGAGGTCATGGATATGGCCAAGGAGGCCATTTTGCATTGTTAGGGTGGGAGCAGGAGAAAATATGAAATCATTTAGTGCATCATTAATTGTAGACGGATAGGCCAACTCTACCAATCAATATGCACCATGGGGTACTACCTAAGCCCCAAAATTTTCTTCTCTAATACATTTAAGGTTGATGAGGAGATCATGGTAGGCCTTACTATATGCATAGAGAAGATGACACCAAATGGAGGCCTTAGAGACATAGTTCTAGATGAGTCAAAGATTTACTATGGTGCAAAGGGGAGGCTTTTTTCTTCACCTTAAAGTATTCAAAAGAGGATAAACCAACAACAAGGTAAGAAAATAGTCCTAATAAATGCAATTTTAACTTTAGCTTAATACTAGAAAGTTTTTACTTTTACTTAATACTTATTATTTTTTAAATGTTTTATTTGTAAATTTGTGGTGGGAGGCTTTTGGTATTGGAACCCTGAATGTTTATATGCTATTTGGCCTTAGTTTTGTAATGCTTCTAGATGCAACTGGAGCCAATTTAAAGTATTCGAAAGAGGATAAACCAACAAGGAGGTAAGAAAATAGTCCTAATAAATGCAATTTTAACTTTAGCTTAATACTCGAAAGTTTTTACTTTTACTTAATACTTTTTATTTTTTAAATGTTTTATTTGTAAATTTGTGGTGGGAGATTTTTGGTATTGGAACCCTGAATCTTTATATGCTATTTGGCCTTAGTTTTGTAATGCTTCACACTCAGAAGAAAATTAAGTTGACCTACAAGTGCCTCAATGACCTTTGTCTAATACAACCTTCACCTTCAAACCAAAAGGGTAGAGGGGATGAACTCTCATGATGCCATCAACTTAGATGACATCAATCCTAAGTTGCTGGTTCTGGTACACGGGATTGGGTATGGGTACAGAATACAAGTATGTTGATATGACAAAAGAAAATTCCTTGGGTACAGCTGTATATATATATGTATATATGCAAAAAAATTAAAAATATACAAAATTGTAAAACATTTGATAGTATGATACTTTATCAATCATCAATCATCATTGAATCATTGATTAGTTGTCATTAAGATTAGACTGAGAGTGACAATAAGAATGACGATGACACAAGGAGAAGAAGGAATATATCAAGAAACCGTGATAGAGATGTTATTGGTGAGTTGTTATTGAATGAGTATGGGATTCAAATGAAATGAGGCGAGGAATGGTTGGTAAGGGAAAGATAACTCTTAGAATACACCCGGTCCTAGGCCTGTAACTCTGCAGGAGGTTGGAGAAGTGAAATGAGAAACAAAGGCCTCATGAGGCTAGAAAGGAAACCAAAGTAAGAAACACTCCTATGAAGTAACTAGAAACAAAAATGAGTGAGACTTTGATGGGCCTGCTACTTCAACTAGATACCATTCAGGGACTGCATCCACCACTCAAATATATTAAAATTTTTTAGGGACTGATACGTATTTAGGTCGAGTGCACTTTTTAGGGTTTTTTTTAATGTTTTTATGTTCATTTTTGGTGCCCAACACTCGTGGGAGCGTTTGGGAGTGCTCGAGAGCACCTGGGAGCACCCAAGCAGCCCCGAGTTCCCTGTGGGTCCACTCCCAGCGAACCCATAGGGAACCTAGGGCTGCCTGGGTGCTCCCAAACACTCCCCAAGCCGCTCTTGGAGTAGGCAAAAGAGCCTAAACCAAAGAACCCAATAATATAGCATCGATCCATATTGCAATTGAATTGTCAAAGATGAAAACATAAGTTTGCTAATGAAGGTCTCATTGAATTGAAGAGAGAAACAACAACAGCAAAAGCATTGGAGCAAGACATACTTGACAAATCAGTCACTCCCCTTGATGATTGAGATTTACCTACTAATTTGAGGTTGGATAGCAGAAGCACTAGGCATGGGAAGAAGTTGTAGATTGTAGTTGGTTGTTATACAATTAAAATTGGGTTGTCAAAGATGCAGATATAAGTTCACTAATGAAGATCCCATTGAGTTGGAGAGAGAAACAACCAAAGAAGCATTGGAGGAAGACATAGTTGAGGTATCATTCACTCCCTATGATGATTGAGATTTACCTTCTAGTTTGAGGCTGGATAGTACAAGTACTAGACGGGGAAGAGGTATAGATTGTAGTTGGCTGTTATACAATTATACAATGTTTGAAACTTTGAACATTGAAGGATCACATGACATGTAATCTTTGAATTAGGACAAACTGGTAATTAAAACAAACTTGTCTTCTCTAAACATATTCTATATCTCATACATCAATTTAAGTTTATTTTTTGTAATTATATAGTTTTTTTTAGCCAATGTTTTATGTCCAAACCACAATTTTGGACTGCCAAATTTGTCAAAGTTCAAAATTTCAAACAATGGTATTTGCATTAAATTTATGGTCCTTTTAACCCTATTTTTTCTCTATTATAACTATTGTACATCCAAGTCCCTTTGACTTTAACTTGATCATTTGTGGTTACTAATATAATTTATTTATTTCTTTCTGCCTTCCACCCTCAAAACAAAATAAAAAATCACTTTAAAAAAACACAAACCCTAGATTTCAAACACAAAAGGGACATCAATGTTCAATTTTTTCTTGTCTTGTATTGTATTTCTTGGCATTCTTTAATTCTCAGATGCACACTGTTATTTAGGATTTGGGTTGTACTACCTAACATATAAAACACTTTTCTTATTGTCATTGGATGTATATGCAATTTTTGCAATCTTTAATTAGACATTTTCATGACTTGAATGCATTTCACTTCACACATGTATATATGAATATAATAATGATTGGAAATTGCATTTCATAACTCTTATAGTGAAACTTTAAAATCTTTTGCATGTACTTGCACATTCTAGTTTATTCATTTCTAAGGAATAGACTATCTAATGACAAACAGTACTAACAATGTTGCTAGAAATCATATGAAAAATAAATAAATATCCAAACATCAATAAACATATGCATTAATATACATCACAGCTATAGGGTTAACATCAATGCATGCCTACTTAAGCTTTTGGTTAAATGCTAAAGAAACGGACACTCATCTAGTATTATTTGTGAAAGAAAATGCCTCTATATAACTAGTCAGACTGTCGTCAAGGTTCCCTTCCAATGCATTAATATCATAGGATCATATTATTCTTACCTCAAACCAAAACAAACATCAATGCCTCACACATTACTCTTCTGAATTTCATTATATGATCCATAGGATTATCTAAGTTTGGTGTCATGGGGAATTCACAGACCTTCAATGACAATAGCTCTTACACCAAAATTGATGGCTTTATCCTGCACCAAAGAAGCTATGGTGACAACTCTTACACCAAAATCAGTGGTTGAGTCCTACACCAAAGAAGCCAGTGACAAAGATGTTCACAACAAAGCTTTTGATGAAATGACACCTTATACTAGGGTTGGCACAAACTTTACACCGAGAAAATGGGTGAAAAGTGTATGTAATAGTCATAAGGGACTATAACAACAATGAACATTGTGCCCGGCCAAAATGACGGCAATATTTGCTTGCAACAAAGATATATTATGATGACAACCAAGACTTTGAAAGAATAATGAACATTTTTTTGTAGATATCGTCAACAACCAATTTTTTGTTAAGTTGGTAGTTAGATGGCAGTTGGTTTTTTGTTGAGTTATCTTTTATCTTATAAATGTTATTCTCCTCTCTCAAATGCTTAGAAGATTGGTTTGATAATGCAATTTCTCAATGTTTATGCTTGTTGTGACCTTTTTCACACATCGCCCCATTCAAGATGGGGACCCCTAATTTTTCCTCCATTCTCGTCTTTTTGGCTTTGGTTTTTGGTCTCTCTCTCTCTGTCTGTCTCTTTTCTGATGGTCTACTTTCTGGGGACGTTCCCGTCTGCAAGCTTCAACATGAATTTGGCCAAGTCTGAAATTAGGGTTTGAGTCTTTCCAGCCAATTTGAGGTCGAATAGGGTGAGTAAATTGAAAATTGAGCTTAACGTTCTTGTCAGTATGCTTCCAGCAGGCTCTCAGCAAAAATTTATTAGATTCTGAGGTACTTACTATTTTTAGTAAGTGTGAGATTACAGGCGATTCATCAACATTTTTGAGATTCCGATCGTCACACAGCATTTAGAGCACATCAGGCTACTCACGTGCAAAATTTGAGCGAAATCGGACAACTTACTATTTTTAGCAGTCCGGCTTCCGGCACGAATTTCAGGGTGCCGATGCAGAGTTTTTCTTTGCATGTCTGCATATTCCTTCTGGGTTTTTCAAGACCTTTGCAACGATGTAACATGCAAAGTGAGATAACTTTCAGAATTCAGCCTTCCGAGGCTATTTTTAGGGTTTGCATGTCAGGGTTTCTTTTGCATGTCAGGTGACTGATGGGTTTTTCGAGAGCTTCGCGATGGTATGACATGCAAATGAAGATTCTCACTCAGTAAGGAACTTGCTATTTTTAGCAGGTGTGTCCCGGCAGCTGCCTCCCAGCAGTTCAGATTCACGAGCCGATCGCAGTGCCGCAGAAACGAAGAGAAACAGATATCATTTGATATGCATGCGGAGCGAATTAGGGTTTCCAACTTCGGAGCCTAAAAATAGGCATCAAAAGTCAAAATTTGCGAAAACCGGTGTAAACCACCGCGATCAGCGTCCTTCAGGCTATCTGCTGGTGAAATTTCAAGTCAAACGGAGCACTTACTATTTATAGTAAGTCAATTTGGAAACTGGCTAAAAATAGTAAATCAGTTGCATGCGTCAATGTCAGCCAGCAAGTCACGTGGTGAGGAGCGCCTCATCAAAATTTCAACTCGATCGGAGCATGGGAGCTATCAGAAACATGAGGTTACTATTTATAGTAAACCACCTTCAGAAGCGGGCTAAAAATAGCAGGTCAGCTAAAAACAGCAGTGTTGACAGGTCAATGAAGCTATGAGGATGCTACGTTCAAAATTTCAAGTTGATCTGAATTTCAGAAGTGCAAAAATGAGAAGGCTTACTATAAATAGCAGGGCACGTAAGCTGGCGAAAGATGATGAAAATTTGTCTAAGTCTGGAACTTCATCCAGTATGCAAAAGGAAATGCGCCCAGCTAGTAAGGAGGCATAAAAAATTCTAAGTATGGAGTTTCATCCTTCACCAGAGGTAAAATGCGCCCAAAGCTGGAGTGGTCAAAGAAAAGTCAACATGTTACATCCTCCACACATGCCAAAATGCGCCCTCAAGGAAATGCTGGAGCTCAAAATTTTTCTAAGTAAGAAGTTTATCCTCCTCCTATGGTGAAATGCGCCCACATGCAAGCTGGAGACATTCAAAAATTTTCTAAGTATAAAAAGTTCATCCTCCTTCATGGCTAAAATGCGCCCAAGGGAGAGAAAGGTCAAAGAAGTCAAAGATATTCATCCTTCAGCATAGGCTGAATGCGCCCACATGACAGCAAGATGCTAAAAATTTTCTAAGGGAAGAAACTCGTCCTCCACCCTAGGCTAAATGCGCCCAAATCAGGGCATGTAAGGACAAAAGCTAATGCGTTGGAGAAGATTCCACCTTTCAGCAAGCTGAAATGCGCCTAAAAAAGAATAAGTCAAAGGGGTCAACACTATTCGTCCTCCTCCTACATGAAAATGCGCCCATGAATCAAAGCAAGCAAGAGTAAGTCAAAGGGTCAACGTATTTCATCCTCCACCACCTCAAATTTGCGCCCATCCTCCTTGCATGCCTAAATGCGCCCAAGTTAGGATGATAAAAGTAAATGAAGCTGGTAAATGAGGTAAAATGTGGTTAAAAATATTTCAAGGCGCGGTGAGAGCTTAATATGCTAGGCGTTTTTTCTTCTTCAAGCCCCAATATGCGCCTAAGGTGGTAGGTGATGTTGGAGAATTTTTCCTAAGGCGTGGCCAAGGTGATATGTGTGAGATAATATGCTAGACGTGATTTCAAATTTCTCTGGTATGCGCTCAAGGTGAAGTGTGCTAGAAAATATTGCAAGATGGTGGATGTGTTACCTAGGCGTTGGAGGTAAAGACTTATAGCACAAAGTAAGTATCCTTCTTCACACACAATATGCGCCCAAGGCACAAAGAGGAGAGATTTAAATATACTAGGCGTGGTGAAATAAAATACAAGTTGTTGGCAAATTGCCTAGACGTTGAAATTGCCAGACACAAAAAATAAATTAGGTGTGATGCGCCTTCAAGAAAATTTTCTAAGCAAGTTGAAATAAAATTCTTCACCACAGGAAGTTGATGAAATTTTCTCACCACTGGCAAGATGGATTGAAAATGAATGAAATTTTCTAAGGCAAATTTAAAAAAAAAATAAAAAAATGACTAAGTGATTCAAATTTTCCAAGGCACAAATATTTTCTCCCTTGGAGAAAAATGC